>LPNX010735354.1:30507-163115 GCA_001517045.1 Pseudotsuga menziesii
CTTTTAATATTATTTATTATTTATTGATTATCTTTGTTTATTAAAATATTAAATATTCTATTTTATGTTATGTGTGTAAAAAATATATTCCAGTCTTCGCTCTGTATTCAATAAACATGAACCTTAGCTCTGATACCAAATGTAACAACCTTATTACAATAATGGATTTTAACTCTAATTAAATCCAATATAATAATGCAAAAACAAAATGAATTTACATATGAGTTTCTCACAATCAATCATCAAGCCACAAATGACCTTCCATGCTCTTTAAATAGAGATCATGGACCAATCATGTGTTAATTCACAGATCAATAGATATTAAGATTGAGGTGAAGATGAACTGTTAAATCACTTTATGTCTAGAGCATATCGCGACCATCAGATTACATACATACAAATGCATACTAAATAAGCACACTACCAAAAGGAACATTAAGCCAAGCCGATCTTAACTAACTCCTATGTGTCTAAATATCCTAACAGATCCTCACAAGATTTGTTGTCAATGTAGCAATCCGAAGTATTTTGAATATCCTCAAACATCGATATATGCCAAAAATGTAACAGTAGATTGTAATAGAAGCAAAAATTGATTTACATTTTTCCAATTATATATATCAAGAAATATAAATATTGAATGTATAAAATAATAAATGATGATTTACAATGAAGAATGCCATTGCATTTACATGACTTATGGTGACAATGTATGTAAAATTATATATTTACAAATCCATCTTCTAATAATTACATTAAACACTTTCAACATAGCTTTCTTTTTTACTTCTTCTTTATAGTTAAGCCTCAAACAATTTTTTCAAAATAAGAGCCTCTCACAATATTTATGATCTAAAGCATCAGCTAGAGAAACCTCACACATTTGGTTATTTTATTAAATACGCTTGTCACCTGGAATATAGTAATATGGTATATATATCTGTTAGAAACATATTCCTTGGTTTTAGGATTATTGTGCACCATTCACATGCAAGGAAGACCATAAGTTTAATACACATGCAAGGAAGACTATAATTTTGGGAAAATGCCAAGAATCTTTGAGCAGTGCAAGAGTCCACTTGAGAGATGAACCCAAGGGACATTCTCATTGTATATATTTACATCCAATTAATGAAAATAATGTTCTTAATGCCTATCTCTCTTCTTGCCTTCCAACATTTTCTATCCTAGCTCTGCTATATGGGTGAGTGCAAGCTAATGAGGGTCACTTTTGGCATGTTAGATGCAATAGAAAACTGAAAAATCAAGCATCCCTCAACTTAATTGTATTTTTTAAGATACTTACACAAAATATCTTGCTTTGAGTAAAAAATATTGGATGTAGGAAATTGAATCAAGTTTCTGAATATATAAGGTTTATGTATTGAAAATTTTTATAACTATGTCAAGTTTCATTTTTTCTAACATAAACTTTTTAATTTTTAGGCAAATGATAAGGTATATGTTTTTGTGGGTGCAGCCTTTGAGGGCCTAAATGATCCTTTCAGGATACAAAAATTTGCAGGCATGTAGAGAACATATAGCACTAGTGCAGTACTATTTTTCGAAAATAAAATTAGTAATTTTTAATTTTTTTTATAATTATCTAAGTGATCATTCCTCGAAAATGGTACGTCTTTTGTGGGTGCAGCCTTTGAAGGTCTTAATGAACTAATCATGAAATGGGTTTTTTATAGAATGTAAAGATCAGTGTCTTCTAGTGCACCATATAATTTATTTTTAAAACGATTAAGAATTGAAAAAGTTATGGAAAAAATACTAACAACATGTTTTTTTGACTTAAGGAGTTAGGACACAATAGAAATTGGAAAAAAATAGGAAAATATAATATTTTTTAATAAAAATTACATATTTAGAATCTACAGAAAAAATGTTATTTATGTTTAAGATTTTGTCAAAAATGATTGTGTGTAGCATACTGTAACGAGTGCGTAAACAGTGACTTCTTCAGAAACTGGAAGAAATGCCCAATTAGTTATGGTTTATCATATACCATAGAACAGGTTTGGTATTACCGAAGCAAATTCCAAACCATACACATAGGACTATTGGTGACATGCGAGCAAATGAATTGGCATGTTTAAATTCAAATTGCATTTCTCACCCTTATAGAATTGGAAAATGTGTGCGTGTTATAGAACTACAAAATGCACACGCGTTATAGAACTACAAAACATGCACTCGTTATGTAGTTCTATAACACGCACGCGTTTTGTAGAGCTAAAAATTTAGTACTATATGCAATATATCAAATGTATGGATAATAGTTTAGAGGGGGTGTTGAAGGGTTAAGGGCCTAGAAGGATGTTGGAAGCTCAGGTGGGGATGGTTAATAGTTGAGAGGGGGTGGGGATGGTTAATAGTTGAGAGAGGGTGGGGAAGGGTCAAGGGCCTAGAAAGATGTTGGAAGTTCAAGTGGGGATGGTTAATAGTTGAGAAGGGGTGGAGAAGGGTCAAGGGCCTAAGAGGATGGTGTAAGTTCGAGTGAGTATGGTTAATAATGAGAGAGGGTGGGGAAGGGTCAAGTTCTTAAGAGGATGTTGTAAATTCAAGTGGAGAAAGATGAATGGAATGAGAACATTATGGGTTACAAGGGTGAAGGGGAGTGGGGATTGAGAGGATTATTAGGAGGAGGAGAGGTGTTGAAGATGTATAGGGTCAGAATCAGTACGTGAGACTTGAGTGACGAAGGGGGATAAGGTGGAGGGGAGGAAGTGGGTGATGGTTTGATGAGAGAGAGGATTGGTGAATGGAAAGGTGGATATGTAGTATTAGAGGAGGAATAGGATGTGTTGGAGGAGAGAGGCGAAGGAGAGGGAAATTGCAGAGATGGGAATGAGATGCAATAAAACAAATAATAGGGGTCATAATGAGGTAGGGGGTTGAGGAGAAGGGATCAGTTGAAAACATAGAGGAAGTAAGTATGAGAGAGAGAGAGAGAGAGAGAAAATGATGTGGAGAGAGTGTGAGAGAGAATAATATAGAGAGGGAGGAGGGGGCGTGAGGGAGGGATGGAGATAGAGTGAAGGAAAGAGATAGTGAGGGAGCGATAGAAGGTGTGTGTGAGAGAGGCAAGGTTGGGGGATCAACAAAAGGAGAGAAAGGGGGCAAGTTCACACACACACATAGAGAGAGAGAGAGAGATGGTGTCCAAGACAGAGGGTGGAGGGTTGGGTGATGGAGAGAGAGGGAGGTTGTGAAAGAGAGAAACATAGAGAGGGAGGGTGAAAAGAGATAGGGAGGGAGGGATACAATTTGAGAGTGAGCAAGAGAGAGGATAGGTAGATGAATAATGCCACAGAGGGTTGGTAATTAAGGGAGAAGGGAGGGAGATAAATAGAAGGTGAAGAGAGAGGGAGAGACAAAGGGAGTTTGTGAGAGAAGGGGACACACACACAGATTATGTGGGAGAGAGGGGGATGGGTGAGCGACAAAGGGAGAGGGGGAGGGGTGAGAAATAGAGAGAGAGTGTGATGGAGGGAAGGATAATGAGAGAGGTATATAGAAGGTGAAGACAGATTATGAGATATGGGAAGAGAGAGAGAGAGAGAGAGATTGTGTGGGAGAGAGGAAGGGAGGGGTGAGCGATAAAGAGGGAGGGGTGGAATGATAGAGAGATTGATATGGAGGGAGAGATAGTGAGGCATGTATATAGAAGGTGGAGAGAGACTATGAGAGAGGGGGTGAGGGAGTGACACACACACAAATATATAGAGAGAGAAAAGGGGGAGGGAGACACATACACACACACAAAGAAAGAGAGAGAGAGGTGAGTGATAGAGAGAGAGGGGGGAGGGATGAGTGATAAAGAGAGAGAGTGGTGGAGGGAGGGATAGTGAGGGAGTTATAGTGAAGGTGGAGAGAGGTAATGAGAGAGGGGGAATGAGGGAGGGACACACACACACACACACACATATATATAGAGAGAGAGAGAGAGATTGTGTGGGAGAGAGAGGGGGGGGGGGACAATAAAGAGAGAGTGATGTAGGGAGGGATAGTGAGGGAGGTATAAATAAGGTAGAGAAATGGGGAGTGAGGGAGAGAGAGAGAGACACGCGCATAGAGATAGAGAGAGAGAGAGAGGGAGGTTGTTAGAGAGAGAAGGGGGAAAGACACACACACATACACATAGAGATAGAGAGAGATGGAAATACAAAGTCGGGGAGGGCCAGTGAGTAAGGCATATAGGGATAGTGAGTATAGCACATGTGTAGCCATAGATTCTAGAAATATTATTTAGGGATCGAGTCTTGTATTTCCTCCCTTGACCATGTTGAGGCCTTAATACCCATATATAATGCTCAAAACCTCTTAAAGGCATGTACATATTTTCTTGGAGACCAAGCATACCTTGAGTAGGTCATATGTGGTGCTTCAAGGAATTGTTCATTAACATGGGTGCCTCAAATATTCCATTATGGCCTAAGGAAAGAACATATTCCCTCAAACATGTCTTAGAGGTCCCATACCTGCTGCTCAAAACCACCTAATTCTACTAACATCCATATTCATAGTCCAAATATACCTATGAGATGGCATGTATATTTTTTTAAGGCATCCTTCCTATCCATGGATGCATAGAAGATTTAGTTAAGGCCTAAGACCATAGTTTTCTCCCCTGACTATGTCCATGGCCTTGAGATGCATACCTAGTGCTCAACAAATGATGATGACATGCATATCTTGATTAAGATTCAAATGGTTAACTTTCAACGTCATGTTTGGTGGTTGGAGGCATCAATTTTGGCCCTAAATGGTTAACAATGGCCTTTAAGGCCTAAGGACCAAGTGTTCCCCCCCACCCATGTGAAGGGGCCTAATATCTGTACTTATTGCTAAAAATGTTCTAATGGCACTAATATCCCCATTTCAAGGTAAATGAAACCATGGAAGGATATATTGAGGTTTTTCAACACATCATTATTGGCTCTAAATGGATAGAAGCATCTTCTAAGGGCTAAGGCCTAGGTTTCCTCCCATATTATGTCTAAGGTCCTAAGACACATACATAGTATTAGAAACCCCTAATGGTTCAGATATCACCATTCAAAACAAAACTATCAACATGAGAGGTCATCTATGGTGATTCAAGGTATCGTTCATGGACCTTGAGCCCTAAAAGCTGGTTTACAACCTAAAATTAAAGCTTTATGTACCAACCATGATTGACACCTTATCCTCCATATCTAATTCTAAAAAAATTCTAATCGTGGCCATATCCCAACTTAAAGGTTGAGGATACCCTCAAGAGATCATGTGTGTTTGTTCGGGGTGTTGTTCTTGGCCCTATATGTCTATAGGATTCCTTTAGGGCCTAAGGACTAGGTTTCCTCTGTCAACTATGTCTACGGATATGTTTCTAGCGCTAAGAGAATTCTAATGTAATACATATTCTCTCTTAGATGCAAAATATCACATGCGAAGGTCCTATGTGCATTTTGATGCCTTGTTCATGGACCCAAAGCCTTAAAAGCTACATTTAGGACATAAGTCTTTAGTTTCCTCCCTCAAGCATGGTCAAGGGACTGTGACCCATACTTAGTTCTTAAAACCTCCTAATGGTGTCCATATTACAACACAGAAAAATTATGCTATTGGGAGGTTAGGAAAGGTTGTTTGAGATGTTGTTCTTGATAATGCTAAAATATTACTATAAATCCTAAGTCTTGATGATGCAAACTATTGTTTTTATTCATTTCCCTAGCCATGCATTAAAAACATTTTTTGTGGTTCTCCATAACGCGTGCACGTTTTGCTTCTCGAAAATGTGTGCGTGTTTTGCTTCTCCATAAAGCGTACGTGTTTTACTTCTCCATAACGTGTGCACGTTTTGTAACTATAAAACGCTTGCGTATTTTGCTTAGCCTAACCAAGTGCCATATGACATGTCAGGCTCGAGCTTAACCAAACCAAGAATTACATAACGCGAACGCCTTGTGTTTTTTTTGTATCATGAGCGTGTTTCCTAAAAGTAGCATTGCATCTAAAAGATCCCTCAACTTCTTACACACACCCATATGCTTAATATATTGTTGCCAATCTGCCATAACCGTTGTAATTACCTGCCATTGTGAAGGCATTTTTCCTTGGAGTGATTTCTTGCATGCGCTCTGCCAGCTCTATCTCCCATTCCAGTAATACATTTCTCTTCAACTCTCTGTCATTCTACCTACTCCTTCCCTCAGCGTTAGCCTGCATCCTCGTGAGTATTATCGTTGCATTTTCATAATTGTTGCACGCTAATTTTTAAATGCCTCTATTTGGAAGAGATAGAGATTACTGCTTTTGTGTTGGTTTCCATCTTGTAGTAGCGAGTGAATGCATGTTGGGACATAGACTTGATCATCATGAGACCATTGTGCTCTCTCTTATGACCTTTGAAGATTGATCTCTATCCCTAAATGATCAAAGGTCAATCCCATCACCAACATCACGTTGGCCTATAGAAAATACAATTGTTTTTGTAAACATTATATGTTTTTTAATGTGCACAGCAACACTTGATCTCCGGCGTTGTGTATATACTTCTTAGGGAATCCAGTGAAGTTGAGAATATATGTGATAGGCTACACTTGATCTCCGGGGTTGTGTATATACTTCTTAGGGAATCCAGTGAAGTTGAGAATATATGTGATAAGCTACATTTGTGTCAATTGGATGTCATTCGATGCTCCGCTGAAAACTTTGAATACAATATAGAGACTAAAATGGTAGAAAACCGTCATATTGTATTGTATTGTCGTGGACTATAATGGATTGGAGCCTAGAAGATGGGAATGTGATGAGTGCTCAAATTATATGGAGTGGATGTTTTGTAGAATGTCAATGGTGGTAGGATCTCTTTGATGATCTAGGCAATAGCAATACCCCTTCTATAGATTTTAGAATGGAAAAATATGTTCTTCATCAACTGCTGCTAAGAGAGAAGATTCTATATCGCCACAACACTAATTCAACAACTACTTCTTTATCAATTGTTTATTCTTCACCAATAATTATTATTTCTAATGAACAACTCCTGTGATGAAGAATTTTGTCACGATAGACTTCCACTTGGGTTTCCAACGAAGCAATTGTCTTCCAAGCATATCTTTCATGGCCAATGCACTGCACGTTGGTTTTATCTTCATCTTATATGTCCATTATGGAGACATGAGCTTCATGTTGGTGTGTCACCTCCCCTTCAAGGGGCAGAATGGAAAGCATCGGAATGGTGAGGACTTGATGCTAGGCATCGAGCCCCATATCTTTTGTTTTATGTTTTTTTTTTTTTCATTATTTTTTAAACTATTAAATTAAATTTTTAAAAATGATTTTTTTATTTTTTAATGTTTTTAAATGTTTATTTTTTATTTTCTTTTAAATTAAAAAAAATCATTAAAAAATAAAATTGAAAAATATATTTAAAAATATTTTTTTTAATTTAAAGAAATTAATTTTTTATGTTTTAATATTTTTAATGTATTTTATTTTTATTTTTTTAATTATATTTTTTTTGGTTTTCAAAAAAAATTTTAATATATATGTTTTTAATTTTTTTAATTAAAAAAAAAATATTTCCTCATTAGGCTGCTTCTCATTGCATTGACATCTTTCCAAAAGTAGTAATTCTAGTCCCGAAAAAAAGCTAGGCTTGGTGCCTAGGAAAAGTGTCCAATGAGAACCTCATGTTATTTTATTTTATGAGATATAAAGTTAAAGTAACTTTTTAGTTTAATATTTATGAATAAAGTAACTTATGGTGTTTATGGTGTTTTAATTGTGTCAACAGATAATTATAACACAGTAGTTGATTTCGATGATCAAGATCTAATCTTAACCATCATAATTTAGGGTTGAGTCGATCTCATAATGAAAAAATAGAAAAAATTGACTTGAAGCAAAAAGGAGGCACAAGTTGTATTATTCTTCATGAGCAGTTGGAGAGAGCAGTGAATAGGGTGGTTTGCACCAGCAAAGTTTGCAACTGGAAGAGGGCAAATTCATTGGAGGAGAGAGAAGGTAATTCTATAGCAATAAAATAGGAGTGTGAAACCCACAGCAGATGGAAGACAGAGAGGGACATGAATCCCAAGACATCAAACATAAGAGAAGGGTGTGATTCCCAAGAAAACGCTCAGGAAAAAATAGGTGCAAATTTCGAGGCAAGAAATTCAAAGATAAGTTTGTGTTTGTTTAAAGAAATTTCGTTGTATTTCCTTCTATATATGCTTAAGATAATAAAGATCTACTACTCTCTCATTGGTTTCCCACAAGGATTTTTCCATGGTCATTGTGATATGCGGCTCATATTATATTAATGTGAACTAGTTAGTAAGATTGTCAATGTTTGATTTCTAAATTATTGTTTTGAACACTTGATTGAGAGTGTATAGGAACTATGAATTAGAGGTTAGAGGTAGTGATTATTTATCAATAGGACATGCGCAATATCTACAAGATGTAGAACATTCGGTGATGGGTGATGAGTTAAGACACCCCTAAGCTGAATGGTCGTTGGTTCGAAACCCCACGGATACCAAAAATCCAGCCATGTTAAGGGTTGATGCAGTCCAGGTCGGGTGCAATCCTCGAGTGATTTTGACAGCTTAGATGCCCTTGGTTTGCGGTTTATTAGCCAACTGCAAACCCTGCAAGTAAGGGGTACCACTTGCCAAATAATAATAAACATAATAATAATAATTAATACATGTGCAATATATGTGTACGCTAGCTACGCATACATACATTATGCATGCACGCTAGTCCAATCACTTGGTGTATTAGTTACTAAACGAGTTTATTAATTATAGAATTAATGGTTTCATGATGATGGAAAACATAAATGCATACATATAAATAGCTTGTAAATATTTAGCAACATTAATTATTAGTTGCTAGGATGAATTAATAGTATGTTGAGTTGTCATTAATTTTTTGTAATTAAATGTAAATTTTCATTAATACACATGACTAGCATTCTATTTTATGGTTAGTTATGGTTATTTTACATCACGTTGTCCAATGCATTTTCTCGCTCCCACTCTGACTCTCATTTTTCCCGTTGAGAGATGGACAGGCACATTTACTTGCAGGGTCCAATGCTTTTCCTCGCTCCCACTCATGTTTATGAACAGGGTTATGATGATTTTGATCATATATGAACCTTGGTGATATATGTTTCGGAGAGTAGGATTGTTTGTGTTGGCAAAGCAATATGAAATGTTTATACATGTCTTATATGTTTCTGTATTGTTCATGTATGTTTTTTTTATTGTTTGAATTTAGTGTTATTTTCATGGTAATATATCTCATGGTATTCAAAAATGAAATTTTTTTATTCAAAGTCATTAGTTTCTTATGTGTGTTTGAATAATAGAAAGCATGGTTTTGGACTAAGCTATTCATGTAGACTTCTAGAAATTGCTCACACCCTTAGGCAAATAGATCCTCCCTTCGTTGGTGGCGTCTTGTCATTCCTCCTATAGCATACCTTCTCTAGCAACAAGTGGCAACAACAAGTAGCAATGTCGGGGACATTGCCACCTCGTGACTCTTGTTTAATTAGTATTTCCCTAGAACCTAGAAAGAGGGATTTATGAGCCATTAATTAAGGTGGTTGAAAGAGGACTTTGGGGAAGGGTAGGGTAAAATTTGATAAATAGAAAGAAGGAATGGAGTGTTGACAGTTTTTGAAAGGGGAGATACTTGAGGAATTTATCTTTGGGGGAAGAAAAAATTGTTGGAGGAGAAAGAAGGAAAATATTGGTTCTAGTTTCTATTGTTGTTCTTAGGGCTTCAGGCACAAAGAGCCAAGGAACCTACAGTTTTCTTCGAGCTAGGAAGTTGGATAGGTTGTTCCTAGTTGGCTAGGAGTTAAACTTCAGTTTGGGGATTGATTGTGGCAAGAAAAGGAAGAGAGCTCAAGACTTGGGCGTTAACTCAAACAATTCTACAGGTACTTACTGATGCCTACCATGCTCTCCTTAAGAAATTGTAATCATTTACTATTTAATATAAGTTATTGTTATGTTTTATAGTTCAAATATTTACAGTTAAATAGAAATGTTAATTTAGGACGTAAGGACCAAGTTAAGAAAACCAACTCCTTACATCATCCACTAACTGACCAAGAATTGGGCTCTCATGCCAAATATAGCAAAAGCTAAAATTTATTTAAAGTTTTCAACTAGACATACCAAGAACTATAAATACTGAAAGTATAAATAATTTACAATGAACAATGGCATTGCATTAATAGACGAACAATGGCATTGCATTAATAGACGAACAATGGCATTGCATTAATAGACCTTATGGTAACCATTCGTATAAAGTTGTGTCTTAGGTCTATGTGTTATTACGAAAAATAATGAAGAATAATCACAACATTGTCTTAGGTCTATGTGTTATTACGAAAACCGATAAACAATAAAACCTAGATGGGGTTACGTCATTGAATCCATGAGAGCTCGATATGACACCACAAAATGAATGATGATATTATTATGAGATGGTACAACATTACATTGAGGGTCCTTGCTCATAAAGAATATGAGTAACCAAAACCCTAACCCTAATATGACTAAGACCCTAAGACGTCTAAAACCCTAACTTTTAACCTAAGTCACTTTATTACATGTGTAGCCTTGTATCTTAACACCCCCCACGTAAGACGCACATTGTTGAAAAATAAAAACCGAGATCAAACACGTATACTTGAATTAAAACATGTCATTATAGGAAATTTGGGGTCTAAAATGGGCCTCCCAAGGAAAATAATAACATAATATTTTTTTATTTATGAGGAAGATTAAAAAAACTTTTTTTTTTGTTCGTATTTTCAACATATATCCTTGTGTTTTTACTCAAATTTCGAGAGGGAGCACTCGTTGGCAGCGGGGTCCGTCAAAAGTATGTAGTGTGAGTACTCGTTGGATGCGGAATTTAATTATGCATCCAACAATTGCTCTCGCTCCAAATTTGAGTAAAAACAAAGAGAGATACATTGAAAATACAAACAAAAATGTAGTTTTTTATGACAAATATGTCAAGTCAACCATTATGGTTGACTCATTTTATTGAAATTCTATTGGCTCTTGAATTCCAACTCATAAGAAATTATGGTTGGATTGTTTTCTTATATGATGGCCCGTTTTCTTATAAGGCCCATTTTAGACCCCAAATTTCCTCTAATTAAATTCAAAGCTAAACATCTATTGGAAGCTTGTTTTTTTAACATAGTTCTGGACTACGTTGAGCTCTATCAAGCTACCTTGTAACCCTGAAAAGTGTGTAGTTCTTGAGTTGAATTCACGAGTTCCTAAATTCCATTTCCCCGAACTCCCAAATCACAGATCTCTAAAGTCAAATATTGGACATCAATACACATGCATGCCACATAACCTCACTAGTAGACTACAATCCACATGCAGGTCTCAACCAATGAGGGATCTTTCCTTAGATCCACAACTACTGAACTCTCTAGGAAACCATTCTCTTCAAAAGCTTTTAACTAATCTATTTTCTATCTTCAAAGTATGGGCATCTTAAAACGAAAGATTCATTTGTATTTCCCTAGATAACTAGATTTGTTCTTACATGATTCATTTTTGCCACAAATTTATAGAACGCAATGAGGACAACTAAGAAATGCATGACTCTACCACTAATATGTCAAAGATATGCTGACAAAATAGTATTATACCCTAAGAAGACAAAAATAACTAATGGATGTTGAAATTTGTGTAGCGAGTAATTTCAAAAAAGCTAAAACTTCTAGGAATACACACATTATAAATGCCTTCTGGAAATCTTTGTTTATTCTTCAATAAGACCAACATCACAGGCCATGTCTGGTGGTTCTTCTTTGATAAAATAGACAACACTGGATGTGTAACCCATCTTGACATATTCCATGAGAATCATGATAATTACATGGTTCTGACCATTCTGATCTATTTTGCTACTAAAAAACAAATTATCATTGGAAATAAACTTTGTAAACATTGAATATGTTGTATTGAAAGGCATAATACATATTGTACGATTGATTCATTGTATAGAAAGTGCAAATAAATCTAGCAACTTTGACGGAAGAGTATGGTACGACTACTAAAAAATGTGCAAAAAGATGACTCCTCGAGAAAAAAATGATGTCATATGGATAGTATGGATGGGTGTTGTGATCGATCGTGCGAACAATGGTTGTATAAATCGTACGGGAAGGGGTTGGGATAAATTGTATGGGTGGCGGCTTTGTAGATTACAACGGTTTTGATTTTCATATCCTGAGTAAGAATATGTGGCTAGTTGGATTTGGCGGCTAAAAAATAGTGGATTAATTTCTTGGCGAAAAATGAGTGCAAGTTGAGTGATTCTTTGATTGAAGGCTTCAACAATTTGGTGACTACATCAATGGTGACTAATTCGAAAGTGGTGACTTGATTTCAATACACAAAACAAATGTGCAATGATACTCAAATTTTGGTGAGATCGAGCATGGCGACAACTCGATACACCAGCAGAAAAAATAACTGTGTGCCTCTACAAACTCGTTCTCTACCTAAATCAAAATTTGAGAACATGGTAGTCATGGGTATGACATCATCCCCTAATTATCATTATTTTGGTCTTCGACCAACGCTGCTTTGATACCATATTACGAAAACCAATAAACAAGAAACCCTAGATAGGGTTATGTCACCAAATCCATGAGCTCAATATCACGCAACAAAATGAACAATCATATTATCATGAGAAGATACAACATTACATTGAGGTTCCTTGCTCTTATAAAGAGTCTCAGTGACCAAAACCCTAACCCAAATATGACTAAAACCCTCAGACGCTTAAAACCCTAACTTTTAATCTAAATCACTTTAAGAGAGTTTATTACATGTGCAACGTTATATCTTAACATGTGGTGTGTGTGTGAGTAACATTATTTTATATACATGATACTGGATTTTTTAGACAATCTTCTACATAAGCTTTCTTATAGGCAATATCATGTGATGTTTTCATTCCCATGCTTATCACAAGATCTAGAGTTTTTTATTATAATGGAAAGATATTTTGTCGAGATCCCAAACAAAATTATATAAAGGTTTGCAACATTGTCACTGGAGAATGCTTGGGAGAGATTCGTTAAGATGATCGAAAGTTTTCTGCAAAGGAATGACTCAATGTAGAAAACGGATACCAAGATGTGTTTGAAACATTCCTTCTTTTTCTTTTCGAAAAAGGGAGATGTGCCATCATTTGGATGTCTTAAATAATAACCATATTTGAAACCCTAATAACATGCGCAAAAGTAAAAAACAATAACAAAAGCATGGCTACTATGAGGAATACTATAAGATCATTTCCTCCATTTCAAAGATGAGATTATGTCTAGATTGAGTTGAGATGAAGGCGAAGCTAGAAAAACCATGGTTGCCGACACTGAGGGAAATCAATGTAGGAGTATTATAGGAAAAAACACTAGTAGCTTCCCTCCAATGTATTAATATATGCCAAAAATGCAATAGTAGATTTAGGAGACGAACACAAGTTAGCATTGTAGTGACTAAAACTAGGTCAATTTCTAGGAACCAATGGGGTAACGAAAAATCCCACTCTCTCCCAAAACCAAAGACCCCCAAATATTCTATGATAATCAATGAGGTATGAAAACATGACAATAAAAAACAACTTTAAAGCATAGATATACCTCACATCGGTGTGTCCAAGTCAAGTAAATCCACTTGTATAAATAGAATGCAGGAGACTAAAACCCATTAAATCTGCATGTTAAAATAGTTTATTCATATAATAAATCAGTAAGGTTTTAAAACATGACAATAAAAGAAAAAAAAAGAAAGGAAAAATCCCTTAAAGCATAAATATACCTCAACAATGTTGTGTCCAAGTAAAGTAGATCCACTAGTATAAATATGTAGGAGACCAAAACCCATTAAATCTGCATGTAACAATAGTCGATGCATATAATGTATGAAGGTTTATGACCCCCTTTTCTAAGACCTCCAACATTGGCACCTCTTTTGATTTCTCCATAACGTATGCACTCGACATACGAGGGATCAAGGAAGCTCAAGATGGTGGTTTATTTGTAATTGCATCCTTGAAAGAAACAAGGTTGGATGATGAAAGCAAGTTGTTTCCCACCATTCCTCCACTCGAGCATAAGACCAGAAAGAGAGTTTATCCTTACAAATGTTGTAATATGATCACAAAAGTTGATAATCAATTTGTTTCCCTGCAGATAGAAGTTATTGTTGACCCATGAGGATCTATTGTATAGTCCAATTTGAGCTTTATATCTACCACTAAATCTCTGGATCTCGCCCATAGAAACAAGGTGATTATCATCATTTCATCAAACAAAAAGTGTGCATCATCAAATTGTAAGCGCTAAGTGCACATTGACCTAACATAGCCTTGCATGGGATTTGTGTTGCACATTATGTAGACCTTTCATTGAACACTTGGTGAGCATACTCTGCTACCATGATATTCATCACTCGTGATGATCAAGGCTTCTTCAAATACTCCTAATAGCCATCAAATGAATTCCTATTAATGCCCTTGATGGTATCACCAATACATCGAATATGGGCATGCTTATCGTACTCTACATCGAGGCACATGTGAATTCACTCTATTCTTGGGCTCTTCACACACCTCATCAACAAGAGCAATTCAAATCGTATCCCCTTCTTGCCCTTGATAAGAATTGTATCTCGACGGAACAGTTATAATTTTTCCATGGTGTCTAAACATATACAAATCATGGAGTTATCGTCATTAATGGCCTATCAACAACAAGGTGATTGTTAGCCTTCTTCCACTTCAAAATACAATGTTTCCATCCCTCTTGGTGCCTTTTAGGTTTGAAAATTCTATCTTGTCCACCATGGCTTCACGATTGCTTGTCAAAGCTCATTGGTTTCTAATAATAGCTTCTAACAATTATCAATAATTTATTTCTTTTTTTTAAATGTAAGACATGGGGTGGGATTTGAGCCACCTATGTGTATTGGTCACAAGACCATTTAATATTACAAGGCTCTATGGGTGCAACTAGATGTTTAATCGCTACCTCAAGGTGACCCCATGGCTCTAAGAAAATCCCTAACAAGAATTAAACATTGCCCACTAATAAGGAGCTCTTCACTTTCACCAATGGATCTAACTACTTTAGGCATCCAAAGTTAAAAATTGTTTTTTACAAGGAAAACCATTAAAAAAAAAAAATCCTTGTCTTTTAGAACACTCCAACTTACAAATTTTCTCCAAGCGTTATTTTTAATGTATTTGTGATTATTACTTTAATTAAATATTTTAGTACCATTTTTCAAAGATTATATCATTTCCTATATTGAAATATATCCATCTCTAAAATACAAGTGTACTTGCACAACAATTTCCCTAATGATTATATTATAGATAATGATATATGTGCTTAATGTATGACTAGATATATTATTTTTCGAAACTTTCAATCAATTTTATTTTTGAAAAAAACTCTTTTCTTTTTTTTTCCTTTCTAACATGGCCACGGGGACTTCACTTAGTGAACATCTCACATAGCACGTGCAATCGTGGGATATTAAAGAATACCCTTAATTTCCAGGGATATTGACCCAAACTCTTTTTGTTGAAACCCCCTCCCAATACTTAAAACCTCCTCCCCGTCCCTTTTTATACCTCAATCCTTATAAACAACCCTACCCACCCCCACCTTAAACCCCTCATCCCCCCAATACCTTCAATATATTGGTTCAATTTTTAATAATTTTAAAACCCATAATATGAACTAACGTGATAGGATATTGGTCAACAAGTGAAGCCCCCATGAACATGGCCCTAAACTTATAAATTATGAGTATTTAAGAATATTTATTCAATAATCTAAAAACTAAACACAACTATGTTTTTAAAAAAAATGTTGCAACTAATTGTGAAAATCTGATTCACAGTAAGATCTAGGGAAATCCTCACAATTCAAGATGTTCACAAAATATGTAGAAAAATAGTGAAAAAACTGAAATTAACACATAAGAATGGAGCCAATAACAGAGTTTATTATCACTATCCAACATGTAAATATGTCTTGAACATGTTTATATTACAATAGGAGAAAATTGTTAGCCTTTGGAGGCAAATTGGATGCATACATGTCGCGGGCTTAGATTAGACCTCAAAACCCCCCTAGGTGGACCGATGAGCTCCCTAACCGCCTCAAACAGTCACAAATGCTAGTGTGAACGTGGTTGAAGCATGCTAGGACATAAATGAAGGTAGGGTAGGCGTGGTGGAGTGCATGGGTGAGTGGGAATGGCTCTAGGCAGCAATAATTGGTCCAAAAGGACCAAAAACACCGAAAAACCATCCATGGGCACCTCTGGTCAATAAGTTTCCATGTTTTATGGAGTAGGAGCACACCAAGTACTAAATTATCATAAATGAGGGCGCAGGTGTAACCAGAATGATCAAATGTAGGCCCCTGGGTGCATTAATGAGTCCAAAACACCAAAAGGACCTTGATTAACCAAGACAACCTAGTTTTGGACCATATAACATAAGTATGAAACTAACGAAAATGTGTCCTATGTGTATGGCCATGGTACTAAGGTGGTATAATGCTCTAACACCCCCCCTTAAGCCTGACTTAGCGTAAATACATCACAAAATTATTGAGGCCTTGGCAACTAAGGCTCAAGTCACCTCTTACAAAGTTTATTTGTCCATATAACCAAGGTAAGGAGGAAAACCTCATGGGAAATAAACCTCCCCTCAAAAATGGACATGGAACTAATCTAAGTGAATATCAACAATCACCATGTGTCACCCTACTCCAAGAAGTGATCTCAAATGGTGAATGTCTTCTTTGTGAAGCTCTTCGTGAAGATGTCAGCAGTTTGCTCTGCATATGGGCAATACTGCAACGATGTCACATCCTCATGCACCAAGCTCCTAATGCAGTGCATGTGTATTTCTATGTGCTTGGTCCTATGTCTCTGCACTGGATCAATGGAAATCTTGATTGCACTTTGATTATCATGCCAAATGACTGTGGGTGAATCAAATGCAAATCCAAGTTCCCCAAGAATACCTTACACCACACACATTGTGTAGGTGCGTTTATCGCCCCTCTGTACTCAGATTTGGCTAATGAAAGGGATATAGTGTGTTGTTTCTTGCTTGACCAACATATGGGACCATGTGCAAGCATGAAGACATAACATGAAGTGGAATTTCTGTCAATGGAATCTCCAACCCAATCAGAATCAGTAATCCAATTAGTTATAGTGGAGAACTAGCAGCGTAGTGTACCCTAAAGTGTTTGGTTCCTTGCACATAATGCAAGATTCTTTTTGCAACCTTCCAATGGATCTCATGAGGCTCATGCATATATCTTGCAACAGCACCTACAGTGTATGCCAAATCAGGTCGAGATTGTGTAAGATGCAACAAGCTCCCAACTAGTTGTATGTATAACGAGTTGTCCACCAATGGAGATGCACCAAAATCACCTAGTTTTATGCCTGAAAGGAATGGGCACATGGTTGTCTTACATTCATCCATCTTGAACTTTAATAACAGGTATGCAGCATACTTTGGTTGGCTGACCTTGATCCCTGCATCAGATTGCTCAATCTCCAAGCCAAGAAATCGTTTCAACAATCCAAGGTCAGTCATATAAAACTCACTATGCAAAGAGGACTTTATTGATCCTATATCATCAATGCAACTTCCTGTAATCAAAAGATCATCAACATACAGCACTATGACCTGCAATAAACATCATTATGCTACAAATATACATTAGGATCATATTTGCATCGCTCAAAGCCTAGTAAAAGAAGGAAGCTATCCATCTTGGCATACCAAGCCCTGGGGGCTTGCTTGAGGCCATAGAGTGACTTCCTCAACCTACAAACAAGTGAAGGATCATGAATGAAACCTTCAGGTTGTTGCATATAGATCTCCACATAAAGGTGACCATGAAGAAAAGCACTCTTCACATCCATGTGGTGAACCTCCCATCACTTTGATGCAGCAATGGCCAAAACTAGCCTAATTGAGTCCATCTTTGCAACCAATGAATGTCTTTTTATAGTCCACTCCTTGGACTTGAGAGAAGCTTTGGAAACCAACCTAGCCTTGTACTTGATATCGAAACCATTAGCAGCCACTTTGGTCCTATAGACCCACTTACATTGCACTAGTTTCCTCTTGGACGACAAGGGGACCAATTCCCAAGTCTCATTGTCTTGCAAAGACGTGTACCCTTCTTGCATGGTTGTTTGCCATCTTGGGTCAAGTGATGCTTCCTGATGTCTGAGGATCAAATCCAACCATCATATAGCATCTCTCTGAAAGATTCAATTCACAAGTAGAGAAGGCATTGTGAAATTGAGATCTAGTCTTCCTAGAGTCTAGTGGATCTCTAGCAAGATCACTAGCTGCTTGTATGGTTTTCTCAGCCCACTTTGGCCAAATGGGTGAGTCATGATCTGAATGCATGTCATCATCATCATCATCAACATCAAAATCAAAAAAATCAAAGAAAGAATCATCACTTACTTCATCATGGAGTGGAGGATGTAAGCATTCCCCTTGAGCTAGTTCGGTCTCCTGCATGGACTCTTCTTAGAACTATACACTCCTTTCAATGAAGGTTTTCTGAGATGACGGATCAAAGAGCTTGTAGCCCTTTGCATCTTCAGCATATCCAACCATAATGGACTCCCTTGCTTTCAGGTTTCAAGGCCTTTCTCTTCTCGGGAGGAATTCTAGAAACATTGGGCTTATGACCACTCCAAGCCTCAAATGGAGTTTTTCCTTCCAATGGTTTGTGTGGAGCTATGTTCTGAACATATGCAACACAATTGATAGCTTCAACCCATAGCTTAGGATTCAAATCCTTTACTTCCATCATGCATGTAGCCATCCCCTTGAGAGCTTTGTTCTTGCGCTCTGCAACACCATTATGTTGTAGTGTGTAGGGCACATAATGTTGCATTTGGATGCCACATTCTTCACATAGCTGCTGCAAATTCTTGTTGGCATACTCCTTACCATTGTCATTTCTAAGAACCTTGATCTTATTCCCACATGCATTCTCAACTAAAGCTTTGTACACTTTGAAAGTCTCAAAAACTTCAGATTTTAGCTTGAGAAAATACACCCAGCAGTACCTTGAGAAATCATATATGAAGGTCAACACATACCTTGAATTCCCATACAAGGGTGTGGGAAAAGGCCCTATCATATCTGAATGAATTAAATCAAGCACTTGGACAGCCCTCCTTGCCTTTCCGTTCTCATATTTGCGCTCAGCATGTTTCCCCACTATGCACCCTTTGCAAGTGCCCTTGGAAAACTTGATGCTAGGAAGCCCTTCCACCATGCTTTCCTTGTTTAGTGATTGAAGGTACCTGTAATTGAGGTGGCTAAACCTCTCATGCCACAACTTGCTTGTCTCATTGGCATGTGACAGGAGCGCATTCCCTCGGGAGTATGGAAGGAAATGAGAGAATTTGTACATTCTCGAATCATGGTCAGCATAACCCACTGTAACAACTTGGCCTATAGAGATTTATGAGATGTCCACATCATTTTGAATAAATGTTACTCTCTTGATTGTACCTATGTGTGTCATTTGATAGGCAGAGAGTAGGTTTGTTGCAAGATCAGGCACAAACAACACATTGTTGAAGTACCCATCTTCTAGATTGATCATGCCAATCCATTTGCCTTGGATCTCTGAATCATCACCCATGAGGATGGATGGACCATTGTAAGGATGTAGGGCCGAGAAGGAATCATGCATGGAGGCACTTGAATCTATGATGAAGGATGAAGACCTTGAAGACCCAACAACCAAAGCATGGCACCTTTCCTTGTTTTTTGAGCTTGAACCTCCCTCTTTCTTCCTTGCACCTTCTGGAAGTGGGATGTTGTTCTTCTCAAGGAGTTGTGCCATCATGTCAATGGTTTTCTTCATGCATGCACTCTCCGGATGCCAACTTTTGTGATAATAAGTGCATTTTGTCTTCTCTTGCTTCTTCTTCTCTTTGTCCTTGCCAAGATTTAAAACCCCATCTGAAGATTTGGGCTTCTCCTGCTTCTTCTTCTCTTGCTACTTCGAATCTTTGGCTTTCTTCTTGCCTTTGGCTTGATTCGAAACACTTGTAGCAAGGGCTTGATCCTTGGTGGATTTGATGGTACCCATTTGCACCAACTTGTCTTGCTCTTGAGTCAATGACTCCATGAAGTCTGCAACTGAAGGCATCCTCGAATTTCGAATTGTTAGCTTGCTCGAATGGACTATTGAGACAAACACTGAATATCCAAGGCCTAGCTTTGAAAGAATAGACAAAATCAACTACTCATCTTTCTTCTCGATGCCACATTGTTTCAGCTGAAGCACCAACGATTTGAACTTTGTGAAGAAATCCTGGATCGTCTCAAAGTGTGTTGGAATCAATGATATCAACTCATTTTCAAGTTGGTGGCTTCTCATCTCATCAATCTTCCCAAACAAGGACTTGAGCTTGAGCCATACTTCGTTGGGTGTAGTTAGACTGTCTAGATGGAAGAGAATATCCCTGAAAAAACTGAGACAAAGCATTATGAATGCCTCATCTAGTATGTTGAAGTATTTCAATTTTTCCACAACATAGATGGGCTTGGTCTCAGTTCCCATGGTGACTCTATAGAGGCCTTTCGACCTCAGTTGGATCACCATTTCGGTCTTCCATTCGAAATAGTTGAATGGGGTAAGCAATACATGACTCTACTACATTTCTGCTTGCGCACTGATTGACAAAAACACTGGAAGTACCTGCAATGCAAACACTCAAATTTTGCTGGAAAATACCCTAAGTAGCAACTCAAACGCTCTGGATTTGATTTGCAGCTCCAAAGAGCTCTGATACCATGTGAAAATATGATTCACAACAAGATCTAGGAGCTAAGTGAATCCTCGCAATTCAAGATGTTCATGAAATATGCAAAAAAACAGTGAAATGACTAAAATTAACACATAAGAATGGAGCCAATAAAAGAGTTTATTATCATTGTCCAAAATGTAAATATGTTTGGAACATGTTTATATTACAATGGGAGAAAATCGTTAGCCTTTGGAGGCAAATTGGATGCATACATGTGGCAGGCTTAGATTGGACCTCAAAACCCTCCTAGGTGGACCAATGAGCTCCCTAACTACCTCAAACGGTCATGAATGCTAGTGTGAACGTGGTTGGAGCATGCTAGGACATAAATGAAGGTAGGGTAGGCGTGGTGGAGTGCATGGTTGAGTGGGAGTGGCTCTAGGCAGCAATAAATGGTCCAAAAGGACCAAAAACCATGCATGGGCGCCTCTGGTCAACCAGTTTCCCTGTTTTATGGAGTGGGAGCACACCAAAAACTAAACTGTCATAAATGAAGGCACATGTGTAACCAAAATGATCAAATGTGGGTGCCTGGGTACATTAATGAGTCCAAAATGACCTTGCTTGACCAAGACAACCTAGTTTTGGACCATATAACATAAGTATGAAACTAATGAAAATGTGTCCTAGGGGTATGACCATGGTACTAAGGTGGTATAATGCTCTAACCCTAATAAGATGTCGAAATTGAACAATAGAGAGGTGATTGTTGAGTCAATATGCAAGGAAAGGGAGAATGGAACACAACTAAAGATATGGAGGATAATGACATGAGAAGATTGATGAACTCATTGCAACAAATGGTGATGGTGCGATTATGTTGATTGTGGTTGACTAAACACTAAAACATTTAGATAGAGCAATTAAATTAATAAGGTTGTCATGTGATGGAATTGTGATGAACAAAGGCAAAGATAAACTTCCATAGCATGCAACAAATCAGGACAAATGTATCCTTAACGAAGGAAAAAAGGTCGCAAAAACACAAAATGAGCAATAAAAAAATGTGAAGTAAATGGTGTCATTCAAAGGTCATGGCAAGAAAGAGGCCAGCGGTAATGAGAGACAAGCATAGAACATGTATACAAATATGGTGAAACATAGGTAAATGAGACTAAAGAAGATGAACTAAGAAAGTCAGTATGTATGTGTGTGTATCAAGGGCCTTTGTACTCTCGTTTATTAATGAATTATAATAGAATTTTCTTGTATCAAGATAATAAATGAATACTCCCTTTATCAAGAATCATTAGTTTCGTATCTTTCCACTAATATTTAGTTGACATTGTTTGCTTTGTTGCTCAATCATACATATAAGCACAATAAATATCCCCGACATCAAAGAGGGAGATGATGCTCCTTATGTAGATGTAATAACACTCATAATGGCATAGAACTTCCTTGAAATCTAAGAAGCATTTTCATTACCAAAATTTGATCAGCTTCTATTGTATAGAAGGAACCGAATGGTTTCTTCACATACAAAGGCATCTGGTGCTTACAATTTCTATGCAAACAAATGCATTTTATCAACCTACATATAGTGCTTAGGGTCTTGATGATCCCCTTTCATGTACCCTATCTAGACATTGTTGAATACATCATTGAATGTGATCATGTAACTTAATATTTGTTGCAAGTGAGCTTATGGTGTAACTACAAAGTGGAAAATTCACTAGCTAGAAGTCCAAGTTCCAACCTTGTCGATGGCTACAAGGCTCATGCAAGTTGTTAATCAGGACGACTATTGTTTGGATCTCATGCTAAAAAGGCAATAGTGATTATCCAACCTAGCTACTATTGGACTCCTACACTTGGATAACTACTTTCAAGTGTTCAATTTATGTTGTAACTGCACCTATGTTGACAAGGGATAAATACAAATGAACTCCACAAAAACGTCAATCGAATGCCAGTGCTTGCAATGGCAACCACTATGACACAAAAGGGTCAGTTGCCCCTGAAATGTATAAACAATGATGCAATCAACATGTGCTTTCAAGTGTGCCTCCCATTTATTAGTTATTTCAATGATCATGTAGCTTCAGGTCTATTAGTAGGGAGAATTGCCTCATGAAGACTCATTGTCATTGTTGGCATTTGTTGTTGACTTTTAACACTTTGTAGGGCTTCACTTCAACAATATTTCATGAAATAAATCCGACAAAAACACTACATTGGTTCTAACTAATATATATAGATAAGATAATTTTATTAGTGCCCAGCAAATGACCGCGTAAGTAGGTCAATGGGACTGTGTAGTAACATGATGTCAATACAAAGTGGGAGTGCTAAGGCGGCTCTTATATAAAGCAAGATGTGAAACTCAATCCTAAAGCCAAAGAAAGCTAACTCGAAAGATGGAGAGCCAACCTAGAACAGATAAGTACAAAGAGAGCCGATACAAAAGAAAAATGTACAAGGAGAGTGGATCTGAAAACATGGATACAAAAATGGAGAATATCATAGCACACTGGAAGCATCTCTCCTAACATTTGAGGCAGAATGAAGAAATCTCGAGATAGTAATATGCCTAGAAGAAGAACTAGATGGATTGGAGGAAGATCTATAATGGGCAGAGTACACCGATGGAGATGGGGAGCCTGCTACTGTGATCTAGATGTATTCAACCGACGACTAGAATGGGGTCGAGGCTAGCCACGGCGTTGAGATCGGATGGACATTGAGAAGTTTTGTTGAGTCCTAGCTGATCTACAGTTAGAGATAGTATTGTCCCTTGTCGATCTCTTGGTGCCCCTAAAGGAGGGGAGCATCAAAAGTGTTATGTCGAGTGGAGGTTGATCTTGACTACAAATGTCGCTAGAGTTGGATGAAACAAGCTTAGCCTCACTGAGAGGGGGGGTGAATCAGTGAACAGGTTTAGACAAATTATTAAATTTCTTTTTTCTGTTTTAGTAAAGATTTTTCTAGCAAATTATTGAAACAGCAACAGCTTATTTACTCTGAACTTGATCAAATCATAATTTTGAACAAATAAGCAATAACACAAAATTTATATATATAACTTGTATGGAAGCAAATCTGCAATGATGAGCTTCAACTCAAAACATGCTTCAACATCCGGATCTTTTAGCTACAACTGAAAAGATTCAACAACTGCAAAGTTGTTCGTTAACACAGTACTGGCTTCTACTAGACAAGGGTTCTCCCTAGCTCCACTCAGTCAATGATTCACGTCTTCTGAGTTTTACACCGGTGAATACCTCTGCTTCAATGCCCACTGCCACAATTTCTCCTTCAAGACACCCACACGATCTCTGCCAGACGTCACTGCTTCAACACTCCTGCGGTCTCTTCCTCAGAAACCCCCGTCGTCTCTGCTCCAACACTCACACTGTTTCTGCTCCAAGACGCCAACGGTTTGTTCTCCAAGACGCCCACATTTTCTTTTCATGCGTCTACGGTCTCTACTCCAACACTCCCACCGTCTCTGCTCCATGACGCCCGCGATCTCTTTTCCTATTTCTCACCAATCCATCCACGTCTGCACACTTCAAATCAACGATTTGATCTTGCATTTATACTTCACTTATCCATGTTTTTTGGTGGCCGACTTGACAATATTAAAACAATTAATTTTGGTTTCCATAAGATCCTCATCAAACGTATATCTATATATATATATATGTGTGTGTGTGTGTGTGTGTGTGTGTATTTATTTAACTTTCTTGCCGCACCATCAAAGTGGGTTTAGTACCACATTGCCCATCGCATGCCAAGTCATTTACTTTTAGCCTTCATTGCCACATCAATATGCCCACAAGGGTCCATTCAATATACATGCAATACTCCAAAGGATACCCGCAGCATGCCTTACTTGTCTTCAAACGTTTTCATCTTGCCCATTGCTTTTGCCATGTCACCATGTCATCCAAGGCATGTAGATTGTCCACAACATTAACTTCTTTGTCTAGGGTATTAGGGCCATCTCCAATTGACCACAGAATGGGTCAATTGGCTCATTAGGTCGTCAAATGTCCAGCACAGTGTCTACTTTGTCTATGCCATTAAGTCATCTTTCCAGCCATGTAAATTGACCTTGACCTTGCCACAGCATCGCTTTGACCTTTGTCATTAATGTGTTGTCATCAATGACAACTTTAGCCAACAATCTCCCCCTTTGTCATTGATGGCAATCTCATCCAACTTCTCTCCTCCTTTGACATTAATGGCAAAGAGTCATTGAACTGATATTGGAAATTTTGCTACTCAACCTGAGGCTATAACTGGACTGCATTCTTCTCATGTCATGTTCTTGCCACTCTCCTTCATAATTGTTGACGAATCTCTTGGCTGCTCCCCCTGACATGTATGCTTATGCTCTCCCTGTCAATAATCTTCCAGTCTTGTTCCCCCTACCTCAGTTGTCCTGCACTTCCTTTGTTGTTCTTATATTTTTAATGTTTCTTCTGTTGAGGAGAAGAAATTACTCCCAGTTTATCTCTAAGAGTCTCAAAAGCTTCTCTTGGTAATGGCTTGGTAAAGATATCAGCTATTTGATCTTTAGAATTCACATATTCCAATTTTATCGTTTGGCCATGTGCTTGTTCTCTCAAGAAATGATACTTGATGGGGATATGCTTAGTTTTAGAGTGCATAACCGGGTTTTTTTATATACTAATAGTGCTTGTATTATCACAGTAAATTATCAAGGGCTGGTCATATTTTACCTTGATTCTTCTAATGTTCGTTTCATCCATAAGAGTTGAGTACAACATTTTGCAGCTGATATATATTCTGCTTCAGTGGTAGAGAGAGAGATGGATGACAGTTTTTTGCTTGAGCATGCTACCAAGCAGTTGCCCAAAATGAATGCATTGCCACTTGTACTTTTCCTGTCATCAAGGCTTCCTGCCCAATCAGCATCAGAGAAAGCTGTTAGAATAAAGTTTTGATCCTTAGGATAAGATAGACCGTAGTCAACAGTTCCTTTGAGATATCTAAAAATTCTCTTCACTGTTGTTACATGTGATTCTTTTGGATTTGCTTGGAATCTTGCCACCAAACCAACAGCCTGCATAATATCTGGACGAGATGCAGTAATATATAATAGACTTCCAATCATGGATCTGTACAAGGTTTGATCAGTAGTAGGTGACTCATCCTCTTTACTTAATTTACACCCTGTTACCTTGGGTGTACTTACAGGGGCACATTCCATCATTCCAAACTTTTGAAGCATTTCTTTTAAATATTTTGTTTGAGAAATAAAAATACCCTCTGCCTTCTGAGAAATTTGGAGCCCAAGAAAGAATGTCAATTCTCCTATCATTGACATTTCAAATTCTTTTGCCATGGCTTTGGCAAAGGCTTGACTAAGGCTTTCTTCGTTACTTCCAAAGATTATATCATCAACATAGACGACAATTATCAGCAGCCCATTATCTGTGACTTTGAAGTACAGATTGCTATTTGTGCTTCCTCTCTGAAATCCTTGTTGAATTAGGTACTTGTCCAATCTGTCATATCAAGCTCTGGGTGCTTGTTTGAGCCCATAAAGAGCTTTTCTTAATCTCCAAACATAATCTTCTTTTCCTTGAACTTCAAATCCTTCAGGTTGTTCCGTATAAACTTCTTCTTTCAGAGATCCATTAAGAAACGCTGATTTGACATCCATTTGGTAGACTTTAAACCTTTTTTGGCATGCAAGTCCAAAAATATTCTAATAAGCTCCATTCTAGCAACAGGTGCAAATGTTTCATCAAAGTCAATGCCCTCATACCCTTTGCATACAAGTCTTGCTTTATTCCTGATTACTTTTCCATCCTCATTTAGTTTATTTCTAAAAACCCACTTAGTGGCTATAACATTTTTATCTTCAGGTCTTGGAACCAATGCCCAAGTTCCACTTTTTTCGATTTGATTTAATTATTCTTTCATTGCATTTTTCCAGTGGACATCCTCAAAGGCTTCACTGAAGTTTTTTGGTTCTATAGTTGAGAAAAGAGCTAGATTTCTCTTTTGGGGGTCCTGTCTAAGTTTCATGCCTTCATCAATGTCTCCAATGATAAAATCCTCTGGATGGTCTCTTCTTATTGTTCTTAGTGAAGGTTTTGGACTTTTTGCGTTTTTGACAGATGAAGTACTTGCTTTCTCTTCTGTTGAATGTTGTTGGTCGGACTGTTGTTGAATAGTCTCCTCACTTTCTTCAATAATAGTATCTTCATCTGAGTAATCTCCTTCTTCATCCTTTGGTTTAGAATTCGGTAGTTCTTGTGCTATGTCTTCATCAACTGTCACATCAATGGTTTCAACAATTTTTTTGAGTCGTTTGTTGTAGCATTTGTATGCTCTTTTCTCAGTGGAGTATCCAAGAAATATTCCTTCGTCTGCTCTAGAATGAAATTTTCCAAGATTGTCATCTATAATCTTGATATAACACTTACTTCCAAAAAATTTAAAGTAGTCAACTGTGGCTTTTCTTCTTGTCCAAAGTTCATAAGTTTTATTACTGTTGACTCTTAGTTGAGCTCTGTTAATGACATACACTGCTGTGCTCACTGCCTCTAACCAAAATGTTTCTGACAGATTTGCTTCCAATAGCATTGTTCTTGCTGCTTCTTGAACAGTTCGATTCTTTCTTTCAGCAACCCCATTTTGTTGAGGAGTTCGAGCTACACAGTATTGTCTTTTGATTCCATTTACTTCACATAAATTTTTGAATTCACCTCCAGTGTCCGAATGCAAGCATTTAATTTTTTGTCCACATTCATTTTCTGTTTTGGCTTTGAAAAGCTTGAATTTTTCAAACGCCTCTGACTTATTTCTTAAAAAAGTGACCCATGTCATAAGGGAAAAATCATCAATAAAAGACATGAAATACAGCTCACCCTGAAGTGTCTGAATTCTTGCAGGACCACATAGATCTGTATGTACCAATTCCAGAGGACATGATGTTGATTGACACACTTTAGCTTTGGAGTGTGCTCTTACTTGCTTACCATGTTGACATGAGCCACAGAATCTGTTTACAGGTTTTGAAACTTTTGGCATTCCTCATACAACTTCTGTCTGACTGATTTTTACAATGTTGTCAAAGTTTAGGTGTGCAAGTCGCTTCTGCCAGAGCAATCCATTATCATCTTGGCTAACAAGACATCTTTTACCATCTAATTCCTCCAAAATATACTCTTCACCTGGAGATCTGGTTCCTCTTCCAATGATCTGATTTGACCCATTTCTTTTTATGTCACAATGATCGGCAAAAAATGTGATGTTGAGGTTTGCATCACACAACTGTCCCACACTCAGCAGATCGTGCTTGAGTCCTTCTACATAAAGCACGTTTTGTGCTTTTGCAAATCCTTTTTAAAATATTGTACCTTTTCCAAGTATTTTGGTTGTACCGTCATCTCTGAAAGCCACTTCCCCACGTTTATACTTTTTCAGGTCAAGAAATCTGTTTCTGTCTCTTGTCATGTGTTTGGTACATCCACTGTCAATGTACAATTTATCCTCATCCTTTGCAGCATACAAGGCTATCCCACATATGTCTTTCGTCATTTCATTTTTAGGATCATTCTTTGTCTTGCATTGATCAGTTGAGTGACCGAGGTGGTTGCATTTGGAGCACTCAATTTCTTGAGAGAGTACAGAAAAAGAGTTGACTTTTGACATTGTCTTTCTCATCATACTGCTACTTGGGAGAATTAACTGTTCTCCTTTGTGGTTTTCTGCAATTTATGGCTTTATGACCAAACTTGTAGTCGTTGTAACAGTGACCCAAAAAAGGATTTCGGTACCTGAAATGTGCTTGTTTCCTTGTAGGCTGAAAACTGTATGTATCTTCATCTCTTCTACTGGTTTGAGATTCATCAGGCTTCTTTAGACTGGTTATTTCATTTTGGAGTCTTGTGCAATCTTTTTCTCTTAATACCAATTGTCTTTGGGCCTCCTCCAAAGGCTCATGGATCTTTAAGAGACTAAACTTCAACTGATGTACAGCTTTGCCTACTGAGAGTACTTCTTGGTTCAAAGAACATTCTGGCTTGCTCTTTCCGGATTCTGAGGAGTAACCCAAACCACTCGTATCTCCAGCTTTTCTTTGATGTGAAAGTATGTTGTTCAGGTCTGATGAACTCTTTTGAAACTTTTGACTCAAAACACTTGACTTTTGAAGATTCTCCTTTAGAGATTTGATTTCTTCTTCTTTTTTCTGCAGAGTTGTAGTTAATTTTTTGCCCAGCAGATTCTTTTCAATCTGGTGATGGTGTTCCTGCTTGTTGTATAATTCTTTCAAATTCTCTATTTCTTCTAGAGCTGCGACGAGTTCTACTTCTAGATACAATTCTCCTTCTTTTTCTTCGGGCTGATCTTCATTGTTCTCTTGAGCCATGAACAAAATCTCATTTCTAGCATCTTCCTCTTCTTCTTTGAGATCTGAAACGCCTTCCTCTTCAGCTTGAGTGAATAAAGTTTGTTTGTCTGTTGTACTTCAGTCCTTGAAGTTTCTTTGTGAGTTTGTTCTTCTGTGATTCCTTTTGAGAGGACACTTGGCAGCGAAATGTCCAACTTTTCCACAGTTGAAGCACTTCAGTGGAAGTTTCCTTCTGTATCTTCCAGTTCCACATTGAAGTTTATTAACGAAGTTTGCCAACTCTTCATCAGAGACTTCATGATCCTGTGAACAAGATTCACGATGTTGAAGTTTGTTGTTGGCTGCCTTGAATGCTGCTTCACTATGCCTAGGTTCTTGAATCCTCATTTCATATGCTGTTAGAATTCCCTGAAGCTCTTCAATTTTTAACTCATCCAATTTCTCTCTGTCTTCAATGGCAGAGACTTTAGGGTTGTATTTGGAGGTCAAGGTTCTAAGAATCTTTTGAACCACTAGCTTTGGTTCCATTGTTTCACCAGTCCAATTGCAGAGAAGAAGAAAGCCCTAATTTTCATACATGAAACAGTCCGAATTTCTCCCAAGGAGAAGGTTCATTTTTAGAGTCTAATGCCTATGCGTTTTTGTAGCAGCTCTCTTAAATCTCCAATCTCCTTAAAGTCTGTTCAGGGGTCTGCCCAGTCATTTCAGAGGTCTGATTTATTATTGCAGAATTTAAATCAAAGTTTTAGCTAAGCCCTAAGGGCTTACATCCTCTGTACAAGAGCTAATATTTGAAGACTTTTGTGTTACATCCTCTTGTAACTTGTTCCAAGGCATCCAAAGATATCTGATCTCTGTATATACTCTTATATTAGCAGCACTTGTTTTTGAAATATTTCACCCAGGGCAGCCAAAGTTTGTTGCATACCTTATGATATTAAAGATGCTTCAGCTTGTGGCCTTTGTCTGAATACTCCAGGACAAAAAAAAAGGGGGGCAGCAGCAGTGGTTTGAGGGAATTTCGGTGGAGGAGATAGCAGCTGGGTATTAGCTCTGAAATTTGTGGTCTGATATTTCTTTTTGGTTATATAACGGTCCACTTCTCCCTTTCTTATGGTGTGAAAAATGTGTGGTGAAGTTAGCTCTGATTTTGGTGGGGTATAATTTTTTAGGCAGCCGCAGCAGTGTGTTGTTCTATCATCTCTGAAATTCGGGTATGTGACAGAGAACAAGAGCCGCAGATGGAAGATGAGCAGACTGATAGTTCTGCAGTAAAAGTTTTGATGTAAGAGCTGTGAGACTTATTTACAGTGGATATGATCAGACTGAAATGTAAGTTCTGATGTAAAGACACAGGAGCACTCGTTTGAGTATAAACAAATTAAGTGACAGAGGAGATTGACAGTATTTGAGAAAGTACAAGCAGCCCTAAGGCTCAATACTCAGATCTGTGCTGAGGGCAGAACTTAGGAGACTTTGCTGAGATTATTTGTTGGCTTTTTGTAGCAAGATCCTTGGGCAACAGAGCAATTTGAATAACAATGACATACTTGCAATGTAAGATCTGATATGGCTGTGATTTGACATGATATCCAAGACAGTGGTAATGTGCAATAATATATTGGCATGTGCAGTGAATAAGTTGAGTTGATGACAAAGTGATATGATCCTGATGATTAGCAGCTGTTGACTTAAATTGGTTTCTGTTAATGAGTAGTGGTAATGCACTGTGGGAATGAGCATTGGTTATGTGCAAGAGTGATGAGCAGAGAGGCATGACCAGTAGTACAGACTTGACATAGGTGAAGGTTGACAAACTGTATTGAACCAACAGTATTGGTGGCAAATCAAAACTTCGATAGAGGTTTTAAGATGGATATTCAGTTTTCAGACATCTACAGCAGGCTTTCATCCACAGCAATCAAAGTTTTCATTTCTATTTTTGGGTTTGTCTGAGACTGCAAACTGATGACTTGATGCTGGGTAGAATGCTTGTGATGCTGAGCATGATGTAACTGTTGACAGAGCTGCAGTGTGGACAGATTGATGATGTTGGATGTATTTGTGAAGATGTGACTATGAACATAATGATACTGATGTTATGCATAGACCAAATGACAGTGTGTTATGTTGATCTGTCTGTGAACACATGCTAATGAACCAGATGATGATATATGTTTGGATATGGACAAAATGATATAATATGCATGGACAAAATAAGAAGGTGCTGGGCACAATACAAGATGCTTGTGATTACAGAATGGTGATTTAGGGCAGCAGATGTGATATGACAAATGACAGTTTGTGGATGAAGATGAAGTGCTAATAATGTAATTTACAGATTGATAAGATGTGCAATACAAAATTGACAGCAGATTGAAGAGACAGGTGATGTTGATATGGTTGATGAGATGATGTGGCAGTAAGCACACTTGACAGTGATATGTGTGTATGAAAGTGTGTTGTGACAGTGAGCTTTAATTGTAAAAGCAAGCTTGTCTTGCTTTTGAGGTTATGATACCTCAAACCCTTCTTAGCAGGGTCTAAAAAAACCAGGCAGGGTCCTGGATGAAGAGTAGGTGCTCTTTGTATCAGTAGGTGCTGATTTTACCTAACGGTTGTAGCTGGTCCAAAACTAATAACAAAAGATTACAAAATTATATGGTGTTGTGTTCTTTTGTGTTATGGTTCTTGATGATTCAAATGCTAATGCTATGTGAATGATGAAGTGAAAGATGTTTATGAAATGATTATGAGATTGATAGAATAATGAATTGGTAGTTAATTGTGACAAGCTAAAAAAAAGTTTTAAAATTGGCTTTACACTGATTCACCCCCCCTCTCAGTGTCTAACAGTTTTGTTAGGTGTCCGAATTAGGATGTCTGGCCTTATACTTACAGGAGCCCCTTAAGCTTTGGTCTCTCCTATGTTGGCTAAAGTTGTCATTGATGACAACACATTAATGACAAAGTCAAAGTGATTCTGTGGCAAGGTCAAGGTCAATTTACATGGCTAGAAAGATGCCTTAATGGCATAGACAAAGTAGACACAGTCCTGGACATTTGACCACCTAATGAGCCAATTGACCCATTCTGTGGTCAATTGGAGATGGCCCTAATACCCTAGACAAAGAAGTTAATGTTGTGGACAATCTACACGCCTTGGATGACATGGTGACATGGCAAAAGCAATGGGCAAGATGAAAAAGTTTGAAGACAAGTAAGGCATGCTGCGGGTATCCTTTGGAGTATTGTGTGTATATTGAATGGACCCTTGCGGGCATATTGATGTGCAATGAAGGCTAAAAGAAAACGACTTGGCATGCGATGGGTCAATGTGTACTAAACCCACTTTGATGGTGTGGCAAGAAAGTTAAATAAATACATATATATACGTTTGATGAGGATCTTATGGAAATTAAAATTAATTGTTTTAATATTGTCAAGTCGGCCACCAAAAAACATGGATAAGTGAAGTATAAGGGCTTCAAGACCGTCTCCAGGGTCTTCAACGCCATCAGCAGGGTCTTCAACATCTTCAGCAAGGTGGTGGCATCAAGATCCAAGCTTGTGGGTGCATGGACCTTGTCAACCAGGTACAAGGTGCTTCAAGGCACAAACCCACTCTGTTTGGGATCCAAGGCACTGCAAGGTGCAAACCCACTCTGTAAGGGGTCAAGGCACTGCAGGTGGGACTTGGTGGCATCAATGACATCTCGTGGGGACATTGCAAGTCCATGTTGGCATCAATGGCAATTTCATCAACAAAAACTAGCCAAAGACTGGGACTTCGAGAGAAGAAGCCTAGTGTTCCCTTCTATGAAAGCCTAGAGTTCCCTTGATACCTCCTCAATGTAATGGTTCTCTCACAGTGGATTCTAATAGGATTCGAACAATTCATGTTCTCTGTATATGCTCCAAGAGAATGTTTACTACCTCAAATGGACATCCTAACATCGATGCTACAAGAGAATGTTTACTACCTCAAATGTATGCTCCCAACATTAAAGTGTGGCGTTCTATTTCGTTTATTTTGATGCATAGAGTTACCAAGTTATTTTGAATTACTTATAATTTATGAATAATCAAATACTGCTATCCCTACTTAGCAAAATTATTTAAGCACTTGATTCAAGCTGCTCAAACTCATTTAACTTCTTTCAATTGGTCACCTTTACAAGACACATGTTCATGGTTGGATGATTTTGCCCAAATGGCATGTTATCATGGGAAGTCAAATGAACAGAAGAATTAGGGCATCATTATATCTGTGCAAGATGTTGATTCATGGTATAGTCATCTGTCTCAATTTAAGAAGCAGAAACAGGTGAATGATTGCCACAAAACTAGGATTAACAAAAACAACTCCTCAATTTATTATGCGATACACTTAACTTTTGGTGAGAGCAAACCAAACGGTCTAAGCTATTTTCATAACCACTTCAGCAAAACCACAGCATCCAAACCATCTAGCTTTTGTTTAACGAGATTTTCTTTTTTATGAAAGGGAAAATCATTTCATAGCATGTTTTAAACAAATTTGCAAAATAATCCAAGATATTCCATTTCAATGTGGTGTTTCTATTACTAAAGATGATTTTAGTGATGAAAAGCTCCAAAAACACCAGAGCAGTCAAACATTCAATATTATCAGTAATAAGGAAGTTTCTGAAAACTCGATCACAAAAATATAGCAACATCTCATCCAAGCTGAAACATATATACCCTTCTCTAATTTCCTGGTGATTCCACTGAATGCAATTATATTACTGATTGTAAAAGAAAATTGATGAATCCTTCTTGTTCCATATGGAGTTAGGGAAGGATCTAATATTCACCAAAGGAAAATAGTCCACAAAATGAATTTTTATTGAAAAGGCGGCACAGAAGGGCTTTCTAATAAAAACAACAAAAGCTAAAACTGAATTCCTCACAATGGCAATGCCTTGTAAATCTGCCAACCAAATTCCCAAGCCAGAATAAGAAAAACATGACCAATTTTAATCAAAGCAGGGTACAACAAAACAAGCCAATTGCATTTGTCAACAATGCAATCTACACATCAGGAAACCCCACTGAAACCATATATAAAATATAGCTAACATTTTCTAGTGCAAATTTCATGAGATTGCTCTGTTTTAGGTCTTTCAAAATTTCAAATAAAGGAAGCCTTTATTTTCACTGTTCAGAGCCAAAACATCAATAGTGGCTGCTTCATTGAAGGGTGCATTTAAGGATGAAGTATAATATAATGATGTCTAAAAATTGCAGTAACCTGCAGCAGATGATCAAATGTAGCAGATAGGATCGATCCATGGCCTTTCTTGATTTGGAATGAATCAGTCGTTGACTGCTGTACGTAATATTTTCACATCATGAATAGGTCTGAAACATAAAAACAAGGGTAAAGAACTCACTTAGAAACAAACTGCTATGAAATTAACAACAGCAGCAAAACATAAAGCAAAGTACTGAATATTAGACAGCTAATCAGATGTCATAATAAAATAAACAGGCATCCTGCACAGGGCATGACAACAACAGAGAGCATGACCCAGATGGAATCTTGAGAACCATCCTTGCTCACATCACCACCTTGAAAGCACCTATCAAAAACTCAGAGACTAATTTGTATTTTTACAAAGTTTTGTATCACCCTGGGATGATGCAGAATGCTACTTAAATCAGATGTAGTTTAAGGAAATGAGTGGCTTAGCCTTCGAATAGGCAACTAGTGTAACGGTAAAAGAATATCTGTATCCGGATATTCTCACAGGCTACCCAAGCGCTGATTTTCTTCTTGCTTTTCTAGTTTTTTTCCTTCGAAATTTTCATTAGAATGTTCTATCTTCCGATTATTTTTCATTTTGTTGATCTTTGTAACTAATGTCTTGCTATGATTTTTTAGTCGAAACATCTTTTCTGTATTGCTTGATAACATGTTATCTTTGTAACATGTTATTTTTCAATTTGTTGATCTTTGTAACTAATGTCTTGCTATGATTTTTTAGTCGAAATATCTTTTCTGTATTGCTTGATAACATGTTATTGATTTTTGAAATTTCAATCATGTATGTCTTCTTAGTGTCGTCATATTTCTGCTGGATTCCTTTCTTCTGTTGCTGAAGTAGATGTATCTCTAATTCTAGACTTTCTAACTTTCTTTGGATTTGCGCGAATTCGTCATCTTTGTCCATGATGATCTTGTTTAGACATTTGATTTCTTCTACTAAATCGTTATTGCTTCTATCAGGTGATTCTTCGACATTTTTTGACTTTCTGATTTTGTCTTCAAGGTTTTGATTGTAACTTTTTAGATGTGATTTTTTCTCATCCTTATCTATTAACATTTTCTTGAACTCTCGCTTTTGATCTTTCAAGCTATGATTCTCCTGTTCTGCTAAATGATTACGCAATTTTTGCGTCATAACATCGAATTGAAGATCATTATTGGTTGCTTTATATTGCTCTAACTCGTCCAATACTGATTGTAATTGCATCTGCAGTTTTTAATATGTAATCGCCATAATTTGAGACTTTGGTTATATTTTCTTTGATAATAATGGACGCAAGTGCAAGAATCCTAAGTGGTTCCTTTTGTAAAACTTCTTCCTTTGACTTCTTGTAGATTGTATGTAGATTGGGCGGTTGGGAAGAAAGATTGTTACCCTCTACACCCAGGTTCAAATCTCAGGGATTACTTTTATTAATTTATATATATATATATATATATATATATATATATATTAAGCTTTGGGACTCACCCTTACAATATATTTTCTTAAATAGACTTGTAAAGCACTTTAATCTTTGTCAATTTAAAAATACGGCTGATCTTTCCCTTTACAATATATTTTCTTAAATAGACTTGTAAAGCACTTTAATCTTTGTCAAATTAAAAATACGATTGATCCTTCACTTTATAATTTAATTTTTTTGCCTTTATCATAAAAACCCTTTTATGTAATGGTTTTTATAAAACCAAGTGTAGTCTCATAAAACAATGTGTTGTTTTGTTTTTTGTTTTCTTATTCTTTTTTTTTCTTTTTTTTCTTCTTCTTCTTCTTTTTACCTTTTTGTTTCTATGACTTGTTTATAAAACCATGTGTGGTTTTATAAACCTTGTGGTGTTGTTTTTTTCCTTTTTCTTTTTATTGTTTTACCTCTTCTATTTTCCTTCTTGGTCAAAGACCACAATTTTAGGGAAACCCTGGGATAACGGTTAAAAACCAAACTACACAAAGTGTAAATAATGGCCAAGGGCTGGATAGCTCTGATACCACTGTAACGGTAAAAAAATCTGTTTACTGGAACTTCTCGAACTTCCACTTCTGAAAATACAAATAATCCATGAATAGATATAAAAGTTGATAAAAATATGATATGATGATAAAAGATTACAATATGAGTGCCATATATATAATTATCGTAAAGGTAAAGGCGCTTTGGAGACCATCCATGAAAGGATGCGTCTTTTTAGAATAATTTACTAGTAACTATTTATTTATTAAGGGTACACATACCGTGTACTTGAGTACTCGTAGGGTACGTCTCCTGCCGTACCCCATACTGGGTCCATGTACCCGAGACTCTGTTCTAAAAAACAGGGTACTTATAGGCGAAAAATGGTACGCCGTACCCTATGTTTGGGTACTCCAGGGGTACGACCGATTCAATAAAATGCAATTCATTGGGGAAAATGTAATGACCCCCCAACACATCTGAACTAATCTTTTGCTAACTACGTATCGAGTTTGGTTCAGGACTTATGTCAAACACTTTGGAACACTGTTCTAATTCCATTGAATATTGTCCAAATATAGTAGATTGATTTTACATTGATTTACAATGAATGTTTTTATGGTTTTGCATTCACCACTCATGGAACATAATTTGCCTACCAAATGTGCACATAAAAAATATACATATGTATTTAATATTGAGAAATACACTCACATCAACGCAGGAATATATTTGGCAATTTTCAATTATTTATTGCCTATAACAGCAGTACAAATAGGTGTTTAAAATAAGATTTCAAGTGTATTTTCATGTATGAGTTTGATTCTCTGTTACAGCTGCCTGGTACAGTGATTTATCAAATTTTATGTAACTTCCAGTCTTCTAATTGATATCTACTAAGTCTATGATTTATCAAATTTTATGTTTCAAATTTTCAATCTGAATGTTAACTTTTCAAATAATCATCGAAATTATAATTATGAATCATGATTCATAATTTATGAAGAAATTTATATGCATGTATGATGTGACTATGACATATATATATATACAGTACTCTTGATGTTCCCAAGTACCCTTTTTCAAAAAGTGGCATCCCCGTCCCCATACCCGTCCCTGTACCTGTACCCAAGTTTCCTGGCAACTTAGAGATTTAGCATTTATATGTTTTATTTATATTACATTCATTTTTTATATTTTATTTATATTATATGTGATTAATGTTTATTTATCTTTATAACAACTAGAGGGGCTAAATGGGAGGCGGGGGGCCTGGGGGATTTTCAATGGCGCTGCACAATAGCGTATTTCAGGGGTCAGCCCCTACTCAACTCTCCGGTTTCGCTCCATTCCCCTACACTGCAGTGCACGCACTTCGGCCTCCGCAAATGCAGACGGCATCGCAGGCCGCAGCTGCTCAGGGGCACATCAACATTGGTGTCACAATTCCCGTTAAATCGGTGCCCGTGGTATCTACACAGGCTCCAAGAACCGGGGTCGAGGGCTTCGGCTCTCGATCTTGATCTTTTGAGGCTGATCTTGTGATACAGAGCAAGCTCGCCTGCCTTATTCTATGGCGGTGGCGGTGTCTGAACAGTGGCGATTGAACTGGTGCTCGCGGAAGCGGTGTTGAGATACCTATCCGAGATTTGTTGGTCGTGGTTTTTGTGGGTTTTGGCAGATCGGGTGCCTGCCTGGAGAATGCGTCGAGGCTACACAGATTATGCCGCGGCTTCTCTGGTTGACTTTTTGATTGGGCTTCGGCTCCAAGATCGATGGGCCTCGGCTCCTAGATCAAGATCAGTGCACAATTGTTTTTGTTGGATCCAGATCGGTGGGCTTCGGCTCCAAAACTGGTTAAGGGCTTCAACTGTCGGGGTTTTTGGATCTTGATTGGCACTTTCTTGATTTGTTTTTTGACGAGATAGATCGCCAACCTTCTCGCGGATTTTGGCAGAGGCAGTGTCTGTGGATATACTCTTGCGTGGCGACCCGTTTTGTGGTCCTTAGGGATCTCTGCGGCGGCGACGGCGTTTTCAGAGGCGGTGGCCTTTGCTATCGGCAGTATGTCTGTTTGGTGCTGGATGGTTGATAATACAGGCTGGATATGCTTGTATTTCTGCTTGTACAGTCTGGGACTGTTTTGTAACTTTTTGATTATGTTAATATGTGACAGCAAATATGTGACAATGTAGGGATCCTAGTGATCCTCTTATATGTGCAGATGTAATTTTGTTCTACTTTGAAATAAAATTACGAATTTTTTCCGAGGAAAAAAAAAAACTAGAGGGGCTAAATCTGGCAGATATGTTAATAGTAGGATCATTCAGACTATTCCATCTTGGTCTCATTGGCAAAGATGGATTAGTTAATTCCTTGAATATCCTTTTGTGCTTAGTTTCATATTTTCAAAACTTTTGTTCACAAAAGCTAAAACTGAATTCGAACTTGGTGACTATGATGCAACATGTATTGATTAGACAAGTATAGCTGTCCATTACAAGTGATTATGGCTCTCAGTACCAGTCTATTTCAATCAAAATAAAGTCTAGAAGGGGCGAGCACTGGGGATCGCCCATGGGATGCCACCTAGTTTCTTACACATTGGTTACTATCAAATGAAATCTCCAAATTCTGAGCTCTACAGTGAGCCTCTGGTGTAATGTGTTTTTGTCAGTGTTCCACCAAGTTTCCAGGATGTGAGAGCGGGGAAACGCCCATTGGGGACGTGTGGAGACAACCCCCAAATTTTAGGAATATTTAGGGGTCGTGGTGGCGTCAAGGTCTTTAAAATTAATAAAAAGATATAATTTATATAAATCTCAACAAATTAACATATAAATTCCTCATCCCATCACCATTTACATACTAAAACTTAAAAAGTAAATAGTAAATACAAAATAGTACATTCATCATTGTAAACGCGGTTGTCAATTCATCATTGATTCATGAATCATTTATCATTTGAGTATTTGAATTTCACATTGATAAATTCTAAATTTATAATACATGCACATCTTCCGTTATAACTTTGAATCATAGACATAAACAGTAGATGAAAATTTAAAATATTAAAATCATAAAACTGAATAATAGACATGTCACAGAAACTTGTCTTAAACACCTTCAATTTAAAGAGTCAAAAGAGTCGAGTCAAAGACTCGATATGAGGTCATTAATGACAGTATCTACTTCTAGAGTCAAAAGTTAAACTGAAAACAAACAATGGACAATGAACAATGAACAATGACAAATGAAAGTAGCGAAAAGAAAGTTGAAAGCATCAAAAGAGCATCAAGGAAATAGTTCCATGGATTGGTCCTCCTCATGCATCCACTGTCTGAAGCCATCAAGACCATAAATGGGAGTGTCACTATCCGAGTCAAAGCCACGCTCATGAGTGACCAATGGGACACCAACCAAACCATACTCCAGCCTTTAAAGTTCAAACCCCTTGCTCCAACCTTCAAACCCCCTACTCCAATCTTCAAGAATGAAATCGCTCTTCCCTTGGCAAATCGCTCCTTCCCTTTGGCAAATCACTCGTCTCTTCTTCGTTGCCAACCATTTCTCTCCAAGGAAATCCATTTGCATAAGATAAATGTTTCAAATGTGAGAATAAGGGATGGGTTGGGCTTTTAAGAGAGGGGTTGGGTGGGGTAGATTTTAGGTTTATGAGTTTAATGATTTTTTTTAAGATATGGAAAAAAATTGAAAATCGTGTGGGGGCATCTAAGCGCCCCCCTTTTTGTGAGGGGTGCCCAAATGCCCCCCACCTTTCCAGGACATTCCTTGTGTGTTTCCTTGAGTTTCCTGAAAAGGGGGACATGGGGAAACGTTTCCCAAGGAGTCCTGGGGGCATCTAAGCGCCCCCCTTTTTGTGAGGGGTGCCCAAATGCCCCCACCTCTCCAGGACATTCCTTGTGTGTTTCCTTGAGTTTCCTGAAAAGGGGGACATGGGGAAACGTTTCCCAAGGAGTCCTGGGGGCATCTAAGCGCCCCCCTTTTTGTGAGGGGTGCCCAAATGCCCCCCACCTCTCCAGGACATTCCTTGTGTGTTTCCTTGAGTTTCCTGAAAAGGGGGACATGGGGAAACGTTTCCCAAGGAGTCCCCATGCCCCTAGGGCATGGGAAATGAGGGAAGTGCCCCTGACCCTGGGGGACGCATCCTTGTGGAACACCGGTTCTTGTTATGTCCAAAATATGTATTGATGATGTTACATGTATGACGCTTGTAACAACAGTTGAAAGAAGAAAAGAGAATTCCCTAACCTATTATCTCATTTTGTGTTTGCCTTCTAGATCAATTGTGTACAAGTTTAACTATCTCTGTGAAAAATGATTCACAACTAGATCTAGGAGCACAAGAAACTCTCACAATTCGCTATAGTTTGCAAAACAAGCACAAATTAGCTGAAAAGATTGAAATTGTATTCGCACATGAAGTCAATAGTGGATATTATTAACACTATCTAACATGTGAATATGTTTAGAACAGGTATATATTACATTTGGGAAAAATTGTGAGGCTTAGGAAGCCAGTTGGAAGTGTACATGTGTCATCACTAGATTTGACCTCCATCCCCCCTAGCTAGAACAATTAGCTCTCGAATCACCCCAAACAGTCACGAAACCTTGTGTGAACGTTGGTGAGGCATGTTGGAGCATAAATGGCTCTATGACAGGCGTGAGTGAGCAAACAGAGGAGTGGGAGAGGCTCAAAGTGAACAATAAATGCACAAGAAGGTCCAAAATGGTCTAAAAACATCACTAGTGCCCCTAGTCAAACCAAATCCCCGAAAAAAGGGGAAGGGAAGCGCTCCAAGAGACCAAGGGTCATTAATGAGGGTGCACATGTTCCAGGTTGACCATGATAAGGTGCTGGTGTGTGTGTGAATGGGCCAAAATAACCAGTTAACTTGCTAGACCACTTTCCCTAAGTCTAAACCATAGAAATCAATGCATAAAAGCAAATGAAATAGTCTAAGGTCTAAACTATGGTACTAAGGAAGGATTACTGCTCTAACACCCCCCCTTAAGTTTGATTTAGTATAACTTATCCAAAAATATCATGGAGGCCTTGGCAACAAAGGCTCAAGTCACCTCATACAACAGAAAATTTTATTTGTCCATGAAAACAAGGAAAAGAGGAAAACCACATGGGACAAAAACTCTCCTAAAAAATGGACATGGAGCCAAAAATCTGAAGGTGAATGGCAGCCATCACCATGCATCACTCACCCCAAGGTAAGTGAAGGTCTTCTTTGTGAAGCACTTGGTGAAAATATCAGCAGTTTGCTCAGCAGAAGGGCAATACTGCAAGGCTATCACCCAATTATGCACCAAGCTCCGGATGTAGTGCATGTGTATCCCAATGTGTTTTGTCCTCTATCTCTGTACTGGATCTGTGGAAATATTGATTGCACTTTGATTGTCACACCAAATGACAGTGGGTGAATCAAGTGCAACATCAAGTTCCCGAAGAATGTCTTGCAACCACACACATTGTGTAGCTGTATTCACTACTCCTCTGTACTCGGGCTCAGCTGAAGAAAGAGAAATAGTGTGTTGTTTCTTGCTTAACCAACATATGGGACCATTGGCAAGCATGAAGACATAACCTGAAGTGGACTTCCTGTCATTGGGATCGCCAACCCAATCAAAATCAGAAAATCCAACTAGTTCTAGTGGAGAACTAGCAGCATAGTGTACCCCAAAGTTTCTGGCGTCTTATACATACTAAAGGATCCCCTTGGCTGCCTTCCAATGGATCTCATGAGGCTGTTGCATATATCTAGCTACAGCACCTACAACATATGCTAAATCAGGTCTAGAATGAATAAGATACAACAAACCCTCGGCTAGTTGCCTATACAATGAGTTGTCAAACAATGGAGAGTCACCAACTTCACCTAGTTTGTTACCAGAAAGGAATGGGCACTTGGCTGCCTTACATTCAGCCATTTTAAACTTCATCAACAAGTCTGCAGCATACTTTTGTTGGCTGACCTTGATCCCTGCTTCAAATTGAACAATTTCCAAACCAAGAAATTGTTTCAACAAACCAAGATCGATCATTGAAAATTCACTGTGCAAAGATGCTTTGATTGACCCAATTTCTTTGGTGCAGATACCTGTAATCAAAAGGTCATCAACATACAGTACTATGACCTGCAATGCATCACCAATATGCTGCAAATAAAAATTAGTATCAGACTTGCATCTAACAAAGCCAAGTGAAAGCAAAAATTTGTCCGTCTTGGCATACCAAGCCCCTTGGGGCTTGCTTGAGGCCATAGAGTGACTTATTTAACCTGCATACAAGAGAAGGATCCTCTTGGAAACCTTCAGGTTGGTGCATATATATCTCTCTTCCTATCGCTCACCATGAAGAAATGCACTTTTGACATCCATGTGGTGAACCTCCCAGCGCTTGCTTGTAGCAATAGCTAAAACTATCCTGATAGAGTCCATCTTTGCAACCGGTGCAAATGTCTCTGTATAGTCCACTCCTTAGACTTGAGAGAAGCCTTTGGCAACTAATCTGGCCTTATATTTTATATCAAACCCATCAGCAGCAACTTTGGTCCTATAGACCCAATTGCATTGCACTAGCTTCCTCTTGGGAGGCAAAGGAACCAATTCCCAAGTCTCATTTTCTTGTAGAGAGTTGAACTCTTCTTGCATGGTTGTTTACCATCTTGGGTCATAAGATGCCTCCAGATTGTGGATCACATCCAACCATCATGCAACAATGCTCAGCAAGACTCAATTCATTTGCAAAATAAACACTTTGAAATTGTGATCTAGTCTTCCTAGGATCTAGTGGATTGCCTGCTAAATCCCCATCTACTTCTATGGTTTTCTCTGCCCACTTGGGCCTTGAGGGGGAGTCATGTTCAAAAACATCATCTTCAGCCATCTTATAATCAGAAATATCAGAAAGAGAATCATCACATACACCATCTTGGTGTTGAGGAGAAGAGCATTCCCCCGATGCTAGTTCGAAATCTGGAATGACTTCTTCTTCAAATTGCACACTTCTTTCTATGAAAGTCTTTTGTGTTGAGGGATCAAAGAGCTTGTAGCCCTTTGTATCTTCAGCATACCAAACCATGATGCACTCCTTGCTTTGTGGTTGCAAGGCCTTTCTCTTCTCTGGAGGTATCCTAGCCCAAGCCCTTGAGCCAAAAATTCTAAAATGTGAAATATTTGGCTTGTGACCAAACCAAGCCTCATATGGTGTCTTACCTTCCACTGATTTATGAAGAGCTTTGTTCTGAATGTATGCAGCACAGTTAGTGGCTTCATCCCATAGCTTAGGATTCAAATCCTTAGCTTTAATCATACATATGTCGCCATCTCCTTGAGCGCCTTGTTCTTCCTCTCAGCCAACCATTTTGTTGTGGTGTGTATGGGGGCCGAATGTTGTATTTGGATGCCACATTCTTCACAGAGGTGCTAGGAATTCTTGTTCACATACTCTTTACCATTATCAGTATGAAGGATTTTGATCTTGTTCCCACATTGATTCTCAACCAAGGCCTTCCAAACCTTTAGGGTCTCAAAGACTTCAAATTTGAGTTTGAGGAAATAGACCCAACAGAACCTTGAGAAATCATCTATGAAAGTGAAAACATACCTTGATCCTCCACAGGAGGGTGAAGGAAGAGGGCCAATGAGATCTGAATACACCAACCCAAGCACTTGTGTATCTCTCCTTGCTTTCCCTTTCTAATAGCTACGCTCCATATGTTTTCCCACCACACAACCAATGCATGCACCATTGGAGGTCTTGATAGGAGGAAGCCCTTCCACCATGCCATCCTTACTCAGTGCTTGGAGGTATCTGTAGTTCATATGGCCGAACCTCTCATGCCACAGTTTGTTGGTTTCATTGGCATGACACAAGAGCGCTTTCCCTCTGGAGTTGGGAAGAAAATGAGAAAATTTGTACATCCTAGCTTGATGATCAGCATACCCCAATGCCACCACTTTGTTGGAGGAGATTTCAGCTATCTCAACCACATCTGGAGTAAATGTTACTCTCTTGGCTTCTCCAATGTGTTATTTGGTACACTGACAGTAGGTTCACTGCCAAGTCTGGTACAAACAGGACATTGTTGAAATATCCATCTTCAAGATCGATCCTGCCAATCCCCTTGGCCTGGATCTCTAATCATCACCCATTCGAACAATTGGGTCACTGTCTGAATACATGGATGTGAAGAAATCTTTGACAGAGGCCATGTGCCTTGATTCTCTCGAATCAATGATGAAGGATGAATAATTTGAAGAGCCAACAAGCAAAGCATGGCACCTCTTTGTTGTCAGAACCTGAACTTCCATCCTTCTTCCTTGCGCCCTCTGGGACTGGGATGTTGTTCTTCTCCAACAGTTGCATCATCGTATCTATGGTTTTCTTCATGCATGCACTCTCTGGATGCCATCCCTTCTGGCAGTAGGTGCATTCGGTCTTCTCCTTGTTCTTCTTGTCCTTGCAAGGATTCAAACCCCCATCAAGAAATTTGTGTATGTCCTGCTTCTTCTTATCTGGTTGTTTCGAATCCTTGGCTTTCTTCTTGCCTTTGGATGGATTCGAAACCCCTGCAGCAAGATCTTGGTCTTTGCTTAACTTGATGGTACCCATCTGCACTAGCTTATCTTGCTCTTGGGTCAAAGACTCCATGAAGCTTGCCAGTGATGGCATTTTCTAGTTTCGAGTTGTGAGCTTGCTTGAGTGAAATGTGCTGACAAACACAGAATACTCTGGCCCTAGCTTCGAAAGAATAGACAGTATGAGTTGCACTTTCTCTTCTTTCTTCTCTATACCACACTGCTTGAGTTGAAGCACCAAAGACTTGAATTTGGTGAAGAAATCTTGGATGGTCTCATAATGCGTTGGGCTCAAGGAGATGAGCTCATTTTCGAGTTGGTGACCCCTCATCTCATCAGTCTTCCCAAAGAGAGCTTCGAGCCTGACCCAAACTTCATTTGGGGTAGCTAGACTATCAACATGAAATAGGAGATCTCTCGAAATGCTGAGACAGAGCATTCCAAATGCTTCATCAAGTCTATTGAAAAACTTCGATTTCTCTACTGTAGAATTTGGTTCGACCCCTATCCCCGTGGTGACCCTATAGAGACCCTTGGACCTCAGCTGGATAACTGTTTCAACCTTCCATTAGAAGTAGTTGAATGGTGTTAGCAAGACATGAGTTTGCTCCATCTCTGCTTGCGCTAGTGGTGAAAATTGTTGAATGTACCTGCAATGAAAACTCACGGATCTATCTGCAAAATCCCTCAATCTGCAGCTCATACACTATGGATTTGATCTGCAACTCCAATCAGCTCTGATACCATGTGAGAATTGATTCACAACTGGATCTAGGAGCGCAAGAAACTCTCACAATTCACTGTAGTTTGCAAAACAAGCACAAATTAGTTGAAAAGAATGAATTGTATTCACACATGAAGTCAATAGTGGATATTATTAACACTATCTAACATGTAAATATGTTTAGAACAGGTATATATTACATTTGGGAAAAAACGTGAGGCTTAGGAAGCCATTTGGAAGTGTACATGTGTTATCACTAGATTTGACCTCTATCCCCCCTAGGTGGACCAATTAGCTCTTGAATCACCCCAAACGGTCACGAAACCTTGTGTGAACGTTGGTGAGGCATGCTGGAGCATAAATGGGTCTATGACAGGCATGGGTGAGCAAACAGAGGTGTGGGAGAGACTCAAGGTGAACAATAAATGCACAAGAAGGTCCAAAATGGTCTTAAAACATCACTAGCGCCCCTAGTCAAACCAAATCCCTGAAAAAGGGGAAGGGAAGCTCCAAGAGACCAAGGGTCATTAATGACGGCGCACATGTTCCAAGTTGACCAAGATAGGGCACTGGTGTGTGTGTGAATGGGCCAAAATAACCAATTAACTTGCTAGACCAATTTCCCTAAGTCTAAACCATAGATATCAATGCATAAAAGCAAATGAAATAGTTTAAGGTCTAAACTATGGTCACTTCACCCATCATCAGGGGTCTATTAAGAGCTCGTTGAAAGATAGAAAAGAGTGAGAAATAGGTGAGATAAATAGGAGTAAAAAGAATGGCCATTAAGGATGGGTTACTTGTAGTGAGAATAAATACAATAAAATAATATGGGAGAGGTTATGAAAGAAAAAAAAAGTATAAGAATGAATAAATAATTAATGATTAATGATTAAGCCCTGAGGGGTAGCTCAGTTGGTTGTATCTTCCGGGAGCAAGGTGGCACAAGGTTGAGGTCAAGGGTTCAATTCTCTGGGTCCTTCAGGGTTGGGCATCGAAATAATGCCGACAGGGTGAGGCCCCTTCAGGTGGGCACCTTGGATTATATCCGTGGATGTAGCAAGCTCTAGGGTCGTGAACCACATTAAAAAAAAACTAATAATTAGTGATAAGTAAATAATAATAGTGAATTAATAAAAGGAAAAAAGGATAAATAAATAAAATAATAAAAAGAAAAAGGAAGAAACATTAGCGAGGAGAGAGCAATGATAGAATAACAAAGAGAAAATAATAAATAAGAAGGGTGGATCTTAGAACAAGGGTATGACAGTAAGAGGAGATGGGTGAGAATTGGGAAAGGAAGGATATCTCGCCCTTCTTCTAAGACCCTTCCCTCTTATTTTATTATGCCCTCTCTATTATTCTAACATTGCCCTCCTCTCCTCATTAATGTTTCTTTATTTTTCCTTATATTATTTTATTTATTTATCATTTTTTCCTTTTATTAATTCACTATTATTATTGATTAATCATTAATCATTAATTATTTATTCAATCTTATATTTCCTGCATAACCCCTCTCATTTTATTTATATTTATTTATTCTCACTACACCCAACCTAACTTTAATGGTCATTATTTTTACTCCTATTTATCTCACCTATTTCTCACTCTTTTCTATCTTTTGACGAGCTCTTAACAGACCCCTGATGATGGGTGGATTGTTAAATTTGTACACAGTTAATCCAAAAGACAAACAAAAGATGTTCAACTATGGAAATCTGCACTCTAAGATTCTATCTCATTATCATGTTTAGATTTAGCATTAACACAGTTTTAAGCATAGCGGAAAACATCGCCAATTTTTTCGCCGAGTTCCCGAAAAATCCCAAGTTTTCAGGGTTGGCGATTTTTTCACGCGAAAAAAAATTGCGATTTTTCCAAAAAATCGCGCGCCGCGCGAGGTCTGCAAAAAATTGCGCCACAATAGGAAACATCGCCGCATCGACTGATGGTGGATTCCAGGAGAATAAAAAAGATTTGGGTTTTTATTTTCTTGTTTCGAGTTTGATAACAAGGAAGGAGGGTTTTACGGTTTACGGTTTGCATCAGGAGGGTTTCAGTTTTACCATTGCATCCATGGATACCGATTCCATGCGTCAAAAGCAAACACCAGCGCGCAGTTAGACTTAGCATCCTTTGAATAACTCGGGGAAGCAAACACCAGCGTGCAGTTGACTGTTGGATAACTCAGGGGTCGCAGCCTTTGAAGGAAGGGTTTGTTGATGTTCCGAAGTTGATTGTTGGACACTTGGACAGGGACTGTTCAATGTTGAAGTCTGAAGTCTGAAGCTCAAGGGAAAATGCAGAGCCTAGAGGTGAGTTTTCAGTTTACTGTTTTAACTTTTAACTTTTATATTTTTTAAATCTAGGTTTAGTATTTAGTGAAATAGTATTAAGTTCTAATTTTTTAAATTTTAACAATTTTGGTTCTCAAGTAAACTGTAAAATTTAAATCAGTAAACTACTAAGCTCTGTTCATTTGGCAAAATAAAAAATTATTCTGTTCATTTGTCATTGCAGCGTTTAAATATTAAAAGAAATAAAACTTAAAACTAAACCTATTAACTCTTATTGCGTAACAATCAATTGATTATTTTAGTGTTGATGATTTTATGGAAGGCCTACTAGCCTTGTGCTTTGGTTTGTTCTTTGGGTTTAATGTCTTTTTCAGTTTTTTTGCAGCCACAGGTTTGAGTTGTGCGGCTATACATTTCCATTGCAAAAATGCCAAAGGCATTGGACCCATTTTGGCAATATGCTAACCCTGAAGATAGAACAAACCAACAACGATTGAATTGCAAATTGTGTGGACAACATATGACAGGAGACATTAGCAGGTTGAAGTACCATTTGGCAAAACTCCCTGGCCATGATGTGGGGCTTTGTAGTACAATTACCCCCGAGATTATGAGAATGGCCCATGATGCAATTCACTAAGGATAGAAAAAGGGAAGAGTCAGCTGCAAATAGAGTTGAACTTGCTACAGGTGGAGTGGCTAGGACTTCAGGGACATAAGATTATGATCATACCACTGAGGGTAGTGTTGGGGGCTCCACGGCCATGGGTTCAGCTTCCGTGAGGGCCGTCACCTCATCTTTCTTTGTTCCACGGAATGGCATCAAGTCCATGATTAAAAAAAGGGAGAAGGAAGAAGTAGATAGGGTTATGGGGAGGATGCTTTTCTGGAGTGACTTGCCTCTTACAATAACAAGAAACAATCCTTTTTTTCAGCCTATGTGTGATGCCATTGCTATTGTTGGCACAGGGTACAAGTGCCCTACATATGAGGAGATTCGGGGCCCAATTCTTCAAGCAGAGAAGAAAGACATCAACACTAGATTGGAGGAATTCAAACAGTCATGGGATATTTCTGGATGCACATTGATGTATGATGGTTGGACAGATGCGAAGGGTAGGACCCTTCTCAATTTCTTGGTACAGGCCCTAAAGGTACCATGTTTATCAAATCCGTTGATGCATCGGCACAGGTAAAAGAAGCAGCATTGTTATGTGAGTTGTTGGATGGGGTCCTTCAGGAAATTGGTTTGGACAATGTGGTGCAGATCATAACAGATAATGCAGCCAATTATGTGGCTACGAGTAGATTGCTTATGGAGAGGCACCCCTCACTATTTTGGAGTCCATGCGCTGCACATTGTATTGATTTGATGCTGGAGGATGTGGGGAAAATTCCCTTCATCAAGGAGGTTGTTGATCAGTCTAGGAGTATCACCAAATTCATATATAACCATGCTTGGGTTCTTAGCCTCATGAGGTGATGCACGAGAAACAAGGAATTGCTGCGCCCTGGAATCACACGATTTGCCACCAACTTCATTTCTCTTCAGTCTTTGCTTCAAGTTCAGTTTGAGCTGAAGCAAATTTTTGTTTGTGATGAGTGGCGAGATTGCACATATAGCAGGAGAGAGGATAGGAAAGCCATCGCTAGATTGGTTTACACCGACTCCTTTTAGGAAGGAGTGGAGGAAGTGTGCTCAATCAGTGAACCTTTGGTAAAGGTTTTGAGATTAGTTGACAGAGACAAGCCCGCTATGGGCTATTTGTACAAGGCCATGGATAGGGCCAAAGAGTCTATTCGGTCTTATTATGTGGGGAAGGGTACCCTTGGACACAATAGACACATGATGCTATGGGATTTGATTGATACACGATGGACCGGGATGCTCCATCGACTTATTCATGCAGTTGCACTTTTCCTCAACCCCGCCTTTTCCTACAAGTGTAAGTTTGATTTTGATGAAGAGGTTTTGGAAGGGTTTATCGAATGTATTAATAGGATGGTACCTAATTTTGAGACTCGCACAAATATTACTCATGAGATGGAGATGTATCAAGAGGCTACTGGACTATTTGGCTATACCGATGTTGTCCATGCAAGGACCAGTTTGACTCCAAGTAAGTGATTACAAATTAGAATTTATTTGAATTTTGAACTTCAAATTCTTAAATTTTAATTGCATTTTATGATTTATCATTTTAATTGAAAATTGAAATTTGAGTTATATAATATGATTCTCTTTCTTTCTTGTTTATTGTAGGTGTTTGGTGGAGGGCATACGGTGCAAGGGCACCAAATTTAAAAAAATTTGCCATCCAAGTCCTCAACCAAACCTGCAGCTCTTCTAGATGTGAGCGTAATTGGAGTGTCTTTGATAAAATACACTCAAAGAAACGCACCAGGTAAGAACTTTATCAAAGCAATTAAATTCATTGTAATTTAAGATCCTTTTTCATATTGTTTTCCTCTGGCCTCAAGAGTCAAGACTTGTTAAATCTTTTTATCACCCTCTTACAGGTTGGATTTCCCACACCTGAATGACTTGGTGTATGTCCACTACAATCTTCGACTATGGATGAAGCAGGTGGAGAAAGCACCTGATGTGGATGCCATTTGCTTGGACAATATTGATGTATTGTCCAAGTGGAGGGTGGAGGTTGAGTTACCTATCATGGAGGGGGCACCTGCATGGTTAGATGAGGAGCAGCAACAGCAAGGGCAGGAGGATGAGGAGGAGCAAGAGGAGGAATAGGAGGAGGAGGCGGAGCGCTTTGACCCAGAGGACTTCATGGAGGGTGATGTGGCTTCATCAGCACCAGCTTCTACACAGGTCGATGTATCTAGTCCCTCATTGGCACCGAGTCCCTCATTGACACCGACTGTAGGGCCAGGACCTTCTCTTGTCAAGGGCAGGCCTGGAAAACAGCCCATGATCTTTTCCCGTAAAAGGGGAAGAGGGCATTGATTTCAGACTCCAGAGACAGATAGTTAGTTGCTAGTTTTGTGATGCCATTTTGTATTAGACCATTGGTTTCCCACTTTTTAGTACTATTGGACAACTATATTCAGACTTTCAGTATCGACTTTTATGTCTCATATTATATTTGGCATGCCTACATGATATATATCAGTGTTTTTTCTATATTTATGTGCCAATGTATTTATTTGATGTCGTTGTTGCTTTATATGCTTAAAATTATGAAAAAAATGAATATATTTTGTATTTTTCAATATTTGTCGTTGTTTGTCGATTTTGCTAATTTTTTCGCCAATGTTGCCGAGAAGATGTTTTCTGGACACTTGCCGATTTTTTTGTCGATGTCAATGTTTTCTTCTATGACTACAGCAGCTCACAATGAGGGTTTAGGGCAGCATCAACCCAAGTTGGTGGTCACGGTTGGCAGCAGCAACTGCTACAGGGTTCGGTGAAGGGTTGTAGGTACAGTATACAGGCCACATGGCATTCACAGCAGAAGCAGCACATCACAGTACACGTGGCAACTGAGGCAGCAACAGTAAGCCTGCTAGGGCTTCCTTGACTTTGGAAAATTTTTGTACATTCATCTCAGAATTTTGAGATCAAATTTGTCTTCTTTCATGTACAAACTCAGACATCTCATTCAGAGAATGAATTACTAATGCTTTGGGGTTTTTGTCCTTTAAAGGTTTCCCCGTGAAAAATCATGTGTTCAATTGTGTGATGCTTGGTTGACCATTGTACTTGTCTTACAGTTGTTTACTGTTCAAGTTCTATCTCTATTACAGTTTGCAATTTTTTAGAATATAATGCACGTTAAAATTCAACACATGCATGAGACTTGCTCCACTTAACTCAGAGCTCTTCCACTTAACTGAGCCATGAAAACAGGGTGAAGTACACGAGACCAACGGTGAAGCACATGAGGGCAGATTCAGTTGAACTGGGCACTTAACTTGCACATGAGAGACAGATGAACTCCAGCAAAAGGGGGACACATTCTCTCACGCAAGGGGAAGCGCATTATCTCATCTTCAATATCATCTAGAGTGCTCCCTCTATGCATGTCAAATCAATTAGTGGGAGCCGCATGAGGGTCTCTAGGCCAAGCTATTTAGTGAGGTTTGAGGAGAGGAAGAAGGTTGGCAATTCTTCTTAACAGCAGCAGCATATTGCTCCTCCATTCTTCTTCATTCCTCTCGTGGCCTCTTCATGTCTATACAGGGATCGTCACTAGATCAGTTTTGTTACTGTCTGTATGGTGTATTCAACCTTTTGACTAATGCAAAGCAGAGTTTGAATTTTCTAATCTTCTAGCTATTTTGATTTGTTGATGTTTTGATGCATCTATGTATGGATTTTTAGAAGTAATAGGCCTTATTTTGATAATTAGTTGTCATTTAGGGCGTCTTTCTCCCATTCATTTACCTTTTAAAAACTGTTGCATGCAGAAATTTCCACAAGAAAACCCCAAAAACTATTTTTATATCTCTTTGGCAGCTTAATTGCAAGCTAAAGATCATTCTTTGTTGCTGTTATATTGGTTTTTAATGCAGATTTATAGGCTGAACAGCAGCATACAAAGACTAAGGACACCCCTTGAGGTTTGCATGCAATAACACAAATATGTTTAATTTTAGCATTAGCATGAATACTTTAAAATTTGCAAACTATCAGATAACAAATGACGAGTGCAGTAAAAACATCAACACATCAAAACACTGAACATAAGAGTTTTTCACTGGGGAAACCTTTAGAGGACAAAAACCCCAAAAGCATTAGTAATTCATCTCATAAATGAGATCACTGAGTTCTTCAAAAATTCTCAAACCCTAATGGGTTTGTACCACAGATCCACAAATTACAAAAGAGAGTTTTTACACAAAAACACCAAACTGGGGATTTTATCAAATTAGGGATTTCTGCCCTAATTTCTCTCTCCTGCCCAGCTATCTGCCCATACCAAAATTTAGGTCTTCCTGAGTGTTTCCCGAGTTCTGTACTGCTGCCCAAAAGTCTGCTTGCGCTGCCTGGATGCCCTAACTATTTGCGCGGATTTTTCTCTCTCTTGCTTGAACCCTACCTGGACCCCTCTGCTGTTGCCCGAGCCTCTACTGGACTTCTCTTGCTACTGCCCGAGCCCTATCGGGCTTCTCTGTTGTTTCCTCGAGGTCTGGCAGACCTCTATCTGCCTGCCCGAGGCCTGTTAGGGCCTGCTATGTGTGCCTAGAGGCACTAGCAGGTTGCCCCGAGCCCTGTTGGGCCTATTGTGGGTGCCCGAAGGCACTAGCAGGCTGCCCTAAGCCCTGTTGGTCTTGTTGTGGGTGACCGGAGGCACTAGCAGGCTGCCCCGAGCCTGTTGTAGGTGACCGAGGGTGGTGAGAGCAACCGAAAGAGGGAGAGGAGTTGTCGAAGGTAGATTGTTGTTGCTGGTGGAGTTAGGGTAAAGCCCTAAGACGTGAAGATGTTGTTGATGTTGTTCATAAGTGAAAAACCCTAGGTTAGGGTTTACCAAAACCAAGTGTGGGTGCCCTAGCTAGAATCATCCATGCTAGGGCATAACCACAAAGATATCCTTCTCTCCAAAACCAATGAAAATCTTCCTTCAGCAACTGTGATTGCAAGAGCAAGTGTGTGTGTAAAAATGAAATGGATTGATCTTCTTTTATATCCTTAGAGTCACCTGTAAGTGGACCAAAACTTAAAAAAACAAAATAATGTTATTTTATTCTTTTATTACTTTGACTTTTAGCTTTAGTGGCACTAAAGGTATTTTTGCACTTTCACTTTGACTCCTTAGTGGTACTAAGGGTCCTTATGTATTTTAGACTTTTACTTTAACCTTCTTCAAGTGCCCCTATGGTCAAAACAAGTAGTCAAGGTGGTCCGTCATCCCCACTCAAAGTACATCATCATAAATAGAGAGAATTACTAATGCTTTTATCTCACACTATATGTGCCACCAAGATCGGATACTAAGTTGTCTTAACCAGGGGTAGCTAATCCCTGGAGAAAATCACAAAGCCTACAGATTGAGGGAGGAGTGTCACACATGCCCAGATCCGGTCTAGGGCTTATAGTGTTATCCTGGTAACAAACCAAGTGCCTCAGCCATAGGCTGCATAATTTGACCCAAGGTCAAATACTTGGTAACAAACCAAGTGCCTCCATTCTCCTGAAGAATGGCCCTCACCCCCGCACTGAGTCTCTAGTCCCAGACTAGGTTAAATTCCCGGTAACTGACCAGGAGCCTCCATTCAAAGAATGGCCACTTGAAAGTTTTTTAAAGAACCCCAACCAGGTTTCAAGCCTTTTGGCTTCCCTGCATGGTTTAATGCCCAACCCTTCAATGCACAAATTTTAAGTAAAATTTGACTTGATTAAAAAACATAAGGTTCTTTTTCTCAAATTTAAACAATTCAGAAATTTTCTTTTCTACCAAAAAATTCATACTCAGAAAATTTCAGAACCCCACACACATGAAATTTAACACGCTTGTTTTTTACCAATGGTCTAGGATAAAACCCCCAAGGGAAAACTTGTTTTTGAGTGAGAAAGATTTTATTTTCTTCAAGCAAAATTTACTAAAATCACACAGTTGTACTTGTCTTAGCATTTCATCTCGAAATGCGTGCCAAACACCTACTATACAGATTGCTGAAAATCACTGAAAACAACACCTCGAAAAAACATGTTGTACGGCCTCACACGTGCGGGTTGTACGATCTGCAATTTCTCGAAAGCTGTGCAAGGAAATTGTCTCGATTTCTGTGCACTGTACGGTTGTCCTTTTCCTCGATTCCTGAACCTGTACGATCTGCAATTAACAACATTAAATGATGTACGAAATTTCTAGAAAAACGTGCCCTGGTTTTCTCGAAATTCGTGTTGTTGTACGGCTGAGTACAATACGGCCTCTTGTTGTACGAAAATCTCTTATGCAATTAATGTCTGCCTTGGAAAGCGTGCCCTGCAAACTTTTCTTCAATTTCTCTCTCCTAGTTCAAAATCTCTTCAAACCCTCATTTGTCTTTTTCTCTCTCTCTCCAAAAATCTCTTTTGGAAATAATCACAATGAATGAACTTTTGCCTTGCCCTAGTCTTTTTTGTTCATGGTAACTTCCCTGTCAATCTAATGGTCAAGATTAGATTAGATTAGATGAAGGGTTCACATTAAATGCTCCATTAAATATTAATTAAATCACATTTAGTGCACCTCCTGTCAGTTAATAAAGTTAGAGCAACCCCTTTCTATTTAATCACTCACTTAACTTTATTTTAAATGTGAACTTAGGAAAATCATAAACTTAGCTTTTTTAATAAAGTCACTTTAAAATTATAAAGTGTTTCTCACTTTATTAAATGCACAAGACTAGGAGTCACAACATTTAAGTGTCCTTGTCCACCCTAAGCCAAGTCTAGGTGGACAAACACTTCGTAGGTAACTTTTCAACACTCCCTCTTACCAAGGAAAGTGTTTTTCACCACTCCCAACTTTTCTCTGAAATAGACATGCTTCGCTCTATCCAAAGCCTTCGTGAGAATGTCATCCACCTGCTCATCTGTCGAAACATACTGCAATCAAACAGCCCCTCTTTGAACATAGTCTCTGATAAAGTGATATCTAATCTCTATGTGCTTCGACCTGTCATGAAATACTGGATTCTCGGAGAGCTTGATGTAACTCTGATTATCACACTATATAACTGTAGGACTCAGCTCCAAATCAAATAAATCCACCATCAGCTTGGGAAGCCACAAAGCCTCACAACTGGCCTGACTGGCTTCCATATACTCAGCCTCAGCAGAACTCAATGCCACAAACTCTTGCTGCTTCCTACTAAACCACGACACAACTGTCGAGCCCAAGCTGAAGCAACAACTAGAAGTGCTCTTTTGTTCCGAAACACTACCTGCCCAATCTGAATTTGTATAGCCAACCAATCCCACTCCACAGATCTCCTATAATCCAATTCATAATTAGTTGTACCTACAAGATATCTCAAAATGTGTTTTGCAGCAGTCCAATGCACTCTCCTGGGCTCCACCACGAACTGACTGAGGGTGTTCATTGCAAAACTGATATCTAGTCTAGTGTTGACCAGATACATCAACAAACCAATCAACTAACGATACAAAGTAGGGTCCACCAACTCTCCCTCTGAAGTATAAAGCTTTGCCCAGTTGGTGATCATGGGTGTAGACATAGGTTTGCAATCGGTCATCTGAAATCTCTTCAGAACATCTGCAGCATATTTTCCTTGCCCCAGAAAAACATGTCCATCCTTCTACCAAACCTCCATCCCCAAATAATAATGCATCAGTCCAAGGTCTGTCATCTCAAACTCTGAAGCAAGATCCTTCTTGCAAGCATCAGTCGGGTGCTCTCCCCCAGTAATGAACAAATCATCAACATAGAGCAGAAGAATAAGTGGAACACCACCAACCACAATGTAGTACAGGTTGGGATCTGCTTCACTCCTCTTAAACCCAATCAAAAGCAAGTAAGAATCGATCCAAGAATACCAAGCCCAGGGGGCTTGCTTCAAACCATACAAGGCCTTTTCAACCTCCAAACATGAGAATCTCTCTCACACACCACAAAGCCTTGTGGCTGCTCCAAACACACCTCCTCCTGTAGAAAACCGTTGAGAAAAGCGGTTTTCACATCCATTTGATGGATCTTCCAACCCATCTCTGCCACGACGGAGATCACTACCTTGATCGAAGAAAATCTGGCCACTAGTGCAAATGTCTCATCATAGTTAACTCCCTCAACATGTGAGAAACCACATACAACAAAACAAGCTTTGAAATTTTCAATACTACCATCCGCAGCATGCTTTATCTTGTAAAGCCATTTGGAGGTCACAACTGACTTCCCCTATGGTCTCAGAACCACTTCCCACACCCCATTCTCCATGATGGAGTTGTACTCCTCCATCATGGCATCTCTTCAAACCTGGTGCACGGAAGCCTCCTCATAAGTATCAGGAACGATGTCACGCAAGCTAGTCACCTATGCCATATAGCTGGAAAACCTCTCAGGTGCCCTGCTCTCTTTGACCTCCCTCTTGGGTGGTCCAACTGACTCCTTTGCTTCTTTCATCAACTCCTTAAGCCAACTTGGCTTTTTCTTCCTGGAGGAAGCATCCTGTCTCAGACTCTCCTCTACCTCCTCATCAGACACCTGTCTCCCTGAAGAAGTACCAACAACCGGAGAACATGTCCCTAGTGGACCTGAACCTGTACCCCACTAGAACTCGAATCACCTGAAGGTGTCACCTGTGAACCTGTAATCCATGAACCTGTCCCTGTACCAGAAGTACCTATAGACTGAGCCCCTGTAACTGAAGAACCTGTAACCTGTGACCCAGTCACACCTGAAACCGGTGACCCTATACTCTAACTCGTTGAACTCTGAGTTGTCACCTCTGTAGTACTCTGCTGATCTTCCCTCTCGGAATCTAAAGACCTCCTGAAAGATTTCTCCTTCTCAAACGTCACCTCCCTCCTCACCACAACTTTCCTCTGCGTAGGAAGGTATATGCAAAAAGCCTTCGATGTCTCATCATAACTAACAAAAATACCTCACTCACCTGTAGCCTCCAACTTTGTCGTCTTCTCAGAAGGGACATGAGAGTATGTAAGGCAACCAAAAATCCGAACGTGACCTATCTCAGGCACTTTCCCTGTAAACGTCTCCTTAGGAGTTTCGCACCCCAATGCACGGTGCGGACTCCTGTTCAGTACATAAACAACAGTGCTACAGGCCTCTGCCCATAGAAAGAAAGGAAGACTGATCATGCAGCATGGCTCTAGCTGCACCCACTATAGAATGGTTCTTCCTTTTAGCCACTCCATTCTGCTGTGGAGTGTAAGGAACTGTCAACTGCCTCTTGATCCCCTCCTACCAACAATACTCATCGAATGCATGGGAAGTATGCTCACCCCCATTGTCTGACCGAAGTACCTTGATCTTCTTTCTTGTCTAGTTCTCCACAAGAGCTTTGAACTCTTGGAACCGAAGCAAGACTTCCTCTGATCTCTTGCTTCTAAGGAAATAGATCTAGGTCTTCCTGGAAAAGTCATCGATGAAAGTGACATAATACTCGTATCCTGTCAAAGAGGTAGATGACATGGGACCACATAAATCTGAATGAATCAACTGAAGCACTCCCTGTGATCTGGAATCACTGCTTAGAAAGGCAGTCTAGGTGTACTTTCCCAAAGCACACACCACTCGACTCTGTGCTAAACTCTGGCATACTTGTTGTCATATCTCTCAGCATCCTCAAAGCTGAATGGTGAAGGTGGGCCATCCTCCTGTGCCATAACTCACACAACTCACTACTGCTCTGAGTGTGTGGCAGTGCATGATGTGGCTAGAAAAGAAGCTTGTACAGTTTCCCACATCTGACTCCAATCACCCGTGAATCAGATGGACCTGCTGACTTGGGAAAGATGTGAACTTTCCCATCAAGGACATATACACCGAAGCCTTTATCCTCAATCATGAAAACTGAAACAAGGTTCTTCTTCAACCCAGGGACATACAACACATCCCTCAGAAACATAGGTTGCATGGACTCCCTCTCAAAGTGGACAGTCCCTCACCCAACAGCTCTCACCACTGTATCATCTCCTAATACAACCTCCATCTCCAAGTCTGCCTCTGACATATCTGAAAACATATCATGATCACCTGTCATATGACTAAAAGCTCCACTATCAATGTACCAAGTGGAGGAAGTAGTGGTAGCACTCAAAGAATGCTCAACAATCATGGAATGCTCCATGTGGTCCTGAAAGTCCCTGCTGGTGATAGAAGATGCTCTCTCAACACTAACACCTGCAAAGAGAGAAAAGTCTCTCTCAAATCTCGCAGCAAACTCATCAATCTCTGTTGTAGCTGTTGTCTGTTGTTTCTTCTTCTTCTTATTCGGACACTGTTCAGCATAGTGTCCCATCTTCTGACATGCAAAGCATTTCACTTTGCTTGTGTCCTTCTCCCCATCATGTTGTTTGGCCCCATCCTTGGAACCCTTCTTGATCTTCTTTTTCTTATTGCCTTTCGTTGTTAAAAGTAAGTAACCTCTTCTCTGTGATGTGATGAACTGCCCTGTAAGCAACCTCTCTGTATCTCCTCCTGTGTGAGATCATCCCACAATCGATCCCATGTGGGCATGTTCTCCCTACCAACGATAGTCTGCACAAATACTGTCCACTGTTGAGTCACACCATTTAGTGTTGTACGCACCATCTTAGCATTCCCTATCACCTCACCTACATCCTGCAAGCTCATCTCTTACCCGTGTGATCTTGGTAAGATATGAGGCCATGCCTTCCCTTTTACCCACATGCACACTCTTCAACTTCTCTCTCAATACCATCTTCTTGTTTTCATTTGAACTTTGGTACAGATTTGTTAAAGCTGTCCACATCTGGAATGCATGATCTTTTGTTGAAATGTGAAGGATCCTTCACAGCATCAAGAATAACCCTTCTTGCCCTCACATCCCTCTTCATAAAAGTTGCCTTATTTGTTGCATCAGCAGGTACTACTACAGGATTTGTTGTTGTACTATGAACTATATCCCATAGTTCATTCTCTTCAAGAATCAAACTAATTCTAGCCTTCCATGGGCTAAAATTTGCAGCCCCCTTTAACCTGTCTTCCACTCTTAAGACCAAAAGCCATGACTGCAACCTGTAACTTCAAGCAAGCTGTTCAAGATTTTCTTTCCTCCAAACCCCAGTTTTCTGAATGTTCAAATTCTCAATTTTAAATGTGCTTTGATACCATGAAAGTTTTTGAAAGAACCCCAACCCGGTTTCAAGCCTTTTGGCTTCTTTGTATGGTTTAATGCCCAACCCTTCAATGCACAAATTTTAAATAAAATTTGACTTGACTAACACACATAAGGTTCTTTTTCTCAACTGTAAACAATTCAGAAATTTTATTTTCTACCAAAAAAATTCAAACTCAAAAAATTTCAGTCAACCAAAAACACATGAAATTTAACACGCTTGTTTTTTTACCAATGGTCCAGGATAAAACCCCCAAGGGAAACCTTGTTTCTGAGCGAGAATTTTTATTTTCTTCAGACAAAATTTACAAAAATCACACAGCTGTACTTATCTCAGCATTTCATCTCGAAATGCGTGCCAAACCCCTGTTGTACAGGTTGCTGAAAATCACTGAAAACAACACCTCAAAAAATGTGTTGTACGGCCTCACACGTGCAGGCTGTACGGTCTGCAATTTCTCGAAATTTGTGCAAGGAAATTGTCTAAATTTTGGTGCACTGTACGACTATCCTCCTCGATTTCTGAACATGTACGGTCTACAATTAACAGCATTAAACGTTGTACAGAATTTCTAGAAAAGCGTGCCCTGGTTTTCTCAAAATTCATGTTGTTGTACGACTGAGTACAGTACAGCCTCCTACTGTACGGAAATCTCTTATGCAATTAATGTCTGTCTTGGAAAACATGCCCTGAAAACTTTTCTTCAATTTCTGCAATTTCTCTCTCCTGGTTCAAAATCTCTTCAAACCCTCATTTGTCTTTTTCTCTCTGTCTCCAAAAATCTCTTTTGGAAATGATCACAATGAATGAACTTTTGCTTTGCCCTAGTCATTTTTGTTCATGGTAACTTCCCTGTCAATCTAATGGTCAAGATTAGATTAGATAAAGGGTTCAAATTAAATGCTCCATTAAACATTAATTAAATGACATTTAGTGCACCTCATGTCATTTAATAAAGTTAGAGCAACCCCTTTCTATTTAATCACTCACTTAACTTTATTTTAAATGTAAACTTAGGAATATCATAAACTTAGCCTTTTTAATAAAGTCACTTTAAAATTATAAAGTGCTTCTCACTTTAATAAATGCACAAGACTGGGAGTCACAACATTTAAGTGTCCTTGTCCACCCCAAGGCAAGTCTAGGTGGACAAACACTTCCTAGGTAACTTTTCAACACCACTTAGTTCTAGGCTGAGTCCCCCAGTGCTAGACTGGCTCCACATCCTGGTCCCTGACCACTTGTCTCCCTTCAACAAAATGGTTACTCAACTCTAGGTTGAGTTCCCCAGTGCTGGACTGGTTCAACATCCTGGTCCCGGACCAGATGTCCTCATTCTCCTTAGATAATGGCTCTTGATGCTGCTCAAGAAAAATCAACAAAATAGAGAGGAGGTTCATCGATGACAAAGTGGGTGAATTTTCCTAAAAGTTGTATTCATTTCCATTTGTTGATTTTCACAAGTCTAGATCGTCATTACAATTGCGGAAATTAGAGGTTACACTGCCAAAACCCAAGAAACAACACAAGGCATGGTGCCAATGAAACATTTAAAGAAAATAGATATGTAATCCCAAACACAATAAAATGTGTTTACTACACTACACCACTAAGTAATAAACATCATCATATGCAAGTTGAACAACTAAATGTATCATAACCAATGTTGCAAACATTGTGTCAGCAAATATATTACCATGGGTCCAGAAAGATACTTATCGCCAACACTGGAAAATATTGGAAAATACCGGCAAACTTTTAAAAAATCAAAAATATTCATTTTCTTCAATTTTTTCAACATCAAAGTCAGCCCCCTCTCCTCTAGCCATTTATGGGCAAATCTAACTGTGGGTAATCCTTTTGTTCTCAATCCCCTGCTTTTCCTCTTCAAAGTGGATAAAAAAACTCCAAAAATCTCGATTCAGCCGATATTTTCCATTTTCTCCTGATATATTGCCAATATATAGCAATATTTTGAAAATCTCTCAAAATATTGTGAGATATTCAAATTTGAAAATTCATGATTTTTCCAACAATAATATCGCCAAGCTGAGAGAGCCATCATTTTTCCAACAATAATATCGCACTGACGGCAACATATCGTCGATATTTGCAAAAGGATTCATATTAAGACCAAGCATCTATCCTCCAATTGATAATAAAAGATAAAATACAATTACGCATTAAATTACTGATCAATCTTAGCTTCATACACTATGAAAATTCAATCTCAAGACTGCTGACTTATTGCTGTTCCAAATCTGTACATTTGGAACTGCATGGGGCAGCCAATATAAATAATAAAAATAACCTGCAAGTAGTTAGTGGGTCAGATTTTGGGTCAGTGTTTAGCTTGGGTTAGTAGAAAATCTTTATTTCGTTTATGTTTTTTCTTTCTAAAGTGACAAGTCTATAGTTTTGAGCAAGGGACACACCCAGCAGTCCCTTGACTGTTTCAGGAATATTTTGGTGTCCTTAAAGACAGTTAAGGGATGCCATAGACTTCTAACTGTCATTGCTATGATAGGGGAAATGCCCCCTGTTACACAGAGACGTCCCACAGAAAAATTTAAGAGGGTATGTTTCCTCCTGTACCCATTCCTGGGGAAACCCTTCCCAATAAGTACTGTATTATACTGTGCCAGGTCAAGTATAGAAAATCTGAAGGACTATCAAAAGTAAATAGAAGGTATAAAGCAGTTACACAGATTTAGAAGAAATCTATATGCAGACAAAGACCTAAAAATTTGTAGGAAAAGGAATTCATAAGAAACATACCGATCATTCTTATCAGTCTGAATATTTCCAAGCCGTTTGACAACTTCCATCCCCTTGCATACCCTTCCAAAAATAGTGTGTTTTTCTGAAAACAATGAGATGCATAAGAAAATAGATGTCAAAACAGTAGGAATGACATTAAATTTAAACGTTATTACTGTTCATCTGCAATATTTTAGATATGCCATAATGTAGGGATCAAAATGCAAGAAAAAAACATTCTTCTAATCAATCTTTCCATAACAGCAAGGTCATCTACCATTTCTGTGAGAAACTGCAAAAGATGATGTTACACCTAATACCATCTCAAAAGGGTCTGATCTTTCTTGGGTTGATCCTTTACCAATACAAGACCAGCAATTTTGGCTAAGAAATTACTATTTTCTGTCATTTTTTTGCCATTTCAGTCACCAAGATGCTTTTTCAATTTTAAAAATTTAAATATTAAAAGAAAAATAAATAAACAAGCATAAAAACATTAAAGAACCCTAAGCCTTAAAAGTTAAAACACAAGAAGACACTTGTCAGCACAGAACTCATTCTTCACTTGCAAAAAGTGAGATTTGAGCATTCTATGAAGAGAGAACTCGTGTCTTAAGAGGGTTCGAAGCTGCAATTTGTCCTGGAGATGTTGAGGCAGCATTTGTGTCTCAGAAAAGCATTTTTGGAGCTGGACACTCACTAAAATCACATGTTTAAGGTTTCACCAGTGTTACCCCCCTCATATAGCATGAGTATTTTGATTCAGTTTGAAGAGCCTGCTCAAGCAACCTGTATTTGAAAGATGATGGCTTAGGAGCCATAATTTATAGTCTTGGATGCATATTGTTCATTGATTCTCATTTAGTTGGCATCATCATCTCATATTTTGGAGGGTTGCATCTTCCACATGTGGAGTTTGGTAGAGAATTGGATGCCTTCATGGGTTTTGATTAGCATAATGCACTTTCTATTAACCCCAAGCACATTCACGGAAGGAATACCCATTGACTAAGGGGTTTCCTAAGTAATATGGGCTGTTAGTTGCTCCTTAATGTTGTGCATTGGTGGCTTGGTGTGGTTAAATGGTTTCCTTGGGTTTCATACCATATTATTGCTTTAATTATGTTGATTGAGATCTCCTTGGGATTTAAAATGGTTTACTTGGATGGATAAGATGTCTTCTTGAGGAGTGTTCCACGTGTGCATACTTACCTACAGCTCCCTCATTCTTTGGTTTTTTTTGGTAGTTATATACGATCAAACTCTCATGTTATGCATGCTTTACTAGGTCACTCCACCTTTTTAACCATGGTTATAGAGATCGATTGACAGTTTTGACACATGATTTCTCCTTGGGACACTTGAATTTGGTTATTTTATTAGGAGAACAACCCCTTGCTGCACATTCTCCTAGGTCAGCCCACTTATGGCTGATGGTTCAAGGAGATTGATGGTATTTACACATGGATCTAACGACTCTTTGGCACACTTATCAAGGGCGCATGCCTTATTATGTGGATCTAGGATTTGTTTTGTGGACCTTGAAGATGGATCTATTCCTTGGCACACTTTTTGAGGTCAACCCACCCTTGGAGGTTGCTATAGCAACCAAAGTGGACCTACTTTGCACATGTTCCTATGAGATCCATTGCTTCAGGAGTTGGGTATTGCATTGCAAGAAGTGCCCTAACTAACCTTTTTATCTTTAACATTGTTTTAGCATCACAAGATTGTTGACTCATTAAACACGTGGAGCATTCACTTAGTTGGTATCTTGGCATGAATGGTGTAACTACCCTTGCACATCTATCTAGGGCGCTAACTTTGGGAGGCGTGTATTAATATTCTTGTTGGAGACCATAAACACCCTTGCAGATTTATCTAGGGCAGCCACCTACTGAAGGATTCCTCATTATTTGTGGCCCTAGATGAGATGCAGCATGGGTTCGGTTGGTCTGGTTGCACATGAGAGTGACTCAAACTCAGATAGTGTCATTCCCATTGATGGTCCCGATGCCTTCATGCAGCAGATGGATGCAAAAGACCATTCAATGGAGCACACCCCTTGATGCTTAATCGATCATGATGTTGATTCATTTCAGCTACTTTCCATAGTTTCAGTTTTGACTCTAGATAGTAGATACTAGATACTGATGACAGCCCTTGACTCTTTAGTATTTACTATTTTTTGAGAAATTTTAATTTACTATTAGACTTTTGTCTATTTCACTATTCTAACTTCTCTATGTTTACTATTTAGTGTCTATTTGACCGTTTTAGACTTCATCATCTATTGAATTATCTTTTACAATATTGAAATTTGAATTTAGATATACATTGCATAATGATAATGATGATATTTAGTTTTTAGTTTTTACATGGTAATAGTTCAATATCATTTACAAATTTGAAATTTAAAATTTGATATGGTAATAGATGTACATTCCATAATGATGAATTTCGTTTTTAGTTTTTACATGGTAATAGCTATTGTTGGGATTTATCATTTTTATATTTAAAAATAATTTTTATGACTACGACGTACCCCTGTTTCCCCAAAATTTCCCTAAAATTTGAAGTGGCTTCCACGCGTCCCCTTGTGCGTTTCCCCACTCCCGCGCTACCGCATCTTGGAAACTCTGTGCAAGATTGCAAATTACACTCTAGTTAACTCCATGAGGTGTCATATGACATTCTAGTTCACTCCACTTCATGAAAATCACCTCCCTCTTCCTATTTTTCTATTTAAGCAAGCTCTCCCCTCTCTTTTCTATGTTGATTTTTATTGGAGTTTGTGCTCAAGCTTTGTATACTTGTACTATTTTGGAATAAAGCAAGAAGACTTTGGAGGTCAAAGAGGTGTTGTGCAACAATTGTGTGGATGTCATTGTCTTATTTTTCATATGTGAGGTAATTGTGTTTGTTTATATGCATGCTTCTACTTGTTTCCTTGGGCCTTTGAAGGGTTGTTCCCACCTAGTAGGATAAGCTTTCATTTAGATAGTTTTCTACTTGAAACTTTTGTAGATTGCTTGAGAGGTTTTAGATCTAGATATTGTTACGGTTGTATAGGTATTTGTTCTAATCCTTTCTAGTAATCCTTTCTTGTAGACTACACCCAGAAGCAGTAAAATGGAAGAGTTCCTCTTCTAACATGTATGTAAACTGATTTGCAGGTATTCATCCATCAAGATGTGTGATATAAGCCTAGTGAAACCCCCTCATGCTTGGTGGCTTCAACAGAGTGGTCACTCAGCACACCATCTTGGATCTCCATTTCCCACTTGAAAGCATTCCAATTTCTCTGCATCGAATCTTCTCCCAAAGTACACTCTCAATTGGTTACAGCACATAGATCTACTTTGTATTTAAAGTTATATTTTCAAGTATATCTACTAAATTATTAGTTTCTAAGTGTAGATTTAACAAGACATATCATTAGCACTTAGTATTAGTCTTTTCTTGAAATTTAGACAGTGCTTTATCTGAAGATTTGAGTAATATAGATCAGTCTGTTGTCCGAATAACATGTAAAATTACTTTAAACTTCATTTATATCTTATTTCTCATGTGCAATTAACCCCCTTAACCATTGGTTTAAGTGGCTATTTTTCAGGTCAAGACAGATACCTCATTTAAGGCCTATGTGGCATCCTTGCATGAGTAATTAGTTCACTGCCCTAACTTCGTTTCTTGCAAGTTTTAGCAGCCCTGAAGGGATAGCCAATTTCCGGAGAAGTCGAGACTCATCTGGTAACCTTTTCTTTGTCATTTGACCAATTTTTTCCACTGATTGTAACCTAGATGATTCCAAAGTTCTAAAGGATCATCAGGACCTCTTAAGGTACCTAGGAGCAAGGGAGTAGTGGCCTAGGCCACCATCCCTCGCACCCCCCTGCCCCTGGTGTCAACTTGCATACTTGGTTTGTAGTTTACTTTCTTGTTTATCTTTTCATGCAATTACATTAAAATTAGGTTTATTGCATCTAGAACAAGCTCTTTTTTATAGATTAGTTCAATCCAGCACTTACAACAATATACGGACTATTCACTACATAGTTTAATGGTGTATGTGAATAAACCCCTAACAATCTAAAATTACAACAATATACGGACTATTCACTACATAGTTTAATGGTGTATGTGAATAAACCCCTAACAATCTAAAATTAACCACAATCTTGATTAAAATTAATAGTGGAACTAAGCTCTACCCCTCACTTCAACTCAGGTGTAACTTAGTATCCGAGATCTCTGAGTTTATCCGAACCTTGGGCTTGTGCTTCCCAAGCATCGGCGGTTCTCAAACTTGCCCAACCGACAAGAGTATCTCTTTGCCTCTTAGTTCGTTTGATTTTCTAGATCATTTGCATTTATATTTCATGGATTAGATACTGACATTAGTCTAGAATATTCTAACTTCCTGACTTAGTTCTAGGAATTAACTGCAACTTTCTAGAAATTACACAACATTTGATCTGTTGGTTAATCCTTAATACTTGGATCATCTTTATTTCAGTTGACGATAGTGCCTTCCAACGAAGCTCCCTGTTTTACTTTCAATTTATGTTGTTCAAGTTTTGCTCTCTTAAAGAAATTAAGTCACACATTTTGAATTGGGAGCAAATCTAAGCAAGCACTTTATTGATATATCATATTCTGCTTTAAAGATTCCGCACTCGCAAGTTCAATTTACTTTATATCATTTTTGCATTTAACTTGTCTCATTTGCTTCATTTTACTTCAAGGCACTGGTCTTATTAATATATGTTATTTATGTTTTGAAGTACTAATCTGTAGCTTATACTCGCCTTTTGGTTTAGTAGAACACTAATGGCTAGATTAGTTTGCTTCCATATTTATATCTGGTATTCTTGTATAATTTCATTAACTACTAAGTTATATTTCTTCATTTCAATCCTTAGATTATTTTATTGGGGACTACCCCCCTTGGCTTTGTTTAGGAGTTGGCCTAAACGAAGAAGTCGAGTGTCAAGGTGACAGGAACCTGACTCGAGGCTTGCCCCTAAGGCTGCACCCAATGAGTTGAGGTTTTTCTCACTTAGATGTTGGACACAACCGCCACACTGAGAGGGGAAGGGTGAATCAGTGTGTGAGCAATTTATAAACTTTTTACCTTCTTTTAGTCAACCAGAGTATATCAATCAATATGTCATCAAATGCATTAGTTAAATCAACCCAGAGTCATAAGCACATTCATCACATCCAAGAGACACAAGAATATTTGTAATTTGATCTTTATTTATTGCATGGAAAACAACAATCTTCTCGATTACAATCAACACCAACTACTAAAGAGAACACCAACTCTGTAACAGGACTTGGCCTAGTTTTCTTAGCTCCAACTAAGAAAGGGTTGAAGAGTCCAATCCTCAAGTGCAAGATTCTACTTGCATCAATCTCTGCCCATGTACCTCTGTACATCAATCTCTGTTGGTCAACTTCTGCTCATCACTCTCTGTCGATCTGCTCATCAACATCTGTTCATCTGCTCATCATTGTTGCTCATCAACACTGTTGCTCATCTTCTCCGCTCGTCATTCTTTGCTGCTACAACACCGGTCAATGTCTTGGCTGTGATCTTCAAGGAGTAGTCATGCATCAATGTCACACTTCACCACATCATCGTACAATACATCTTCAAGGAGAATGCTTCATCAACAAGGTCTGTTAAGCATTAAGGTCTGATCATGTTTGTACAGTCATCTTCTAGGGCAGCCATGCATCACCATCATTGTATTCATCATAGGGTATAAGAGTGCATCATCATATCGTGCATCATCATCATTAAGTGTACATCACAGCATGCATAATGTATCAATATGGAATCATTATACAACTTCAAACTTCATTCATTGTTTGTCCTCATGCTGGTTCAAAACATTGTACATCACATCATCAAAATATTTTCTCAAACTAAACATGTCATCAAGGTCTAGAACATCGTCATAGGGAATGCATCATAGTGTGCATCATCAAAACATCATCATAATCATAGTTTATGGCATGCAATGTCATCATTACCATGGCTTTGCATTACTGTATTTATACACTGCATAAGTCACAATACTGAACTGTATATAGCATCATATCAACATCATTCTTTTGTGCATGCCACTGTATGTGTAACTATATGTATTGGAACTATCATCATCATCAAGCATAGGAGTGCATCATCATTGAGTATTTGTCATCATATCATCATAATAGAGTGTATCATAGATCATGGAGTATATGTCACACCTTTAACTGTGCACATCAAACTCGTGTAACTACTGTAGTGGATGATTACTGTGTGTATACCAACATACTGTTCAGACTGTAGAAGGCTTGGATTTTTGGTGGAGGGCAGCCAATATTCAACCTGGAAACACCTCGAACTTGTTGAGTACTGTGTAAGCCTTGTCACAGACTCGGATTATTGTTACTCCACTTTAGGACTGCTCCTCCACTGGTCTGCTGCAAACTCGGACTGTTTTACCACTTTTTGCTGCTGTTATTCGAGTTTTAATCCACCAGTTAGGGCACACTTCCTTTTATTGCTGCTACTGCCAAATCTATAATTCAGGACTGTTCAAGCTTCTTGAACTTGGACTGTTTGTGCCCAGGATAAGTCCAAGAGTGGACTCCTTGCTGCTTCAAACATCTAGACTGTGCAACCACCAAAATTGGACTGTTTCATGTGTAGAAAAAGGCCTCCAATACTTGTTACAAGCTTGGACTGTTAGGGCATCATTCCATCACGGTTTAGGCAAGTGCAAACATGAAGAACTCTCGTCAAACCTTCACCATGCCCACTGCTGAACTTTCGCTGCCTTAATAACTTTTCAAAGTTTCATGCATCTGGACTGTGCAAAAATGCTGAGGATGATCTCAAGTGAAAACTCAGGACTGTGTGAGAAGATGTAAAATTCAGACAAGAGGAACTGCTGCAAAAGTTAGACCTCATCAACTGTAACCCTCGGCTGCTTCAGTCCATACGAATTGCAGAGCAGATCTCACACCCACTTTTTCAGACTTCATCACCTGCGGCTGCCTCAGCAGCATACCCAAAATTTACCTCGGTCTGCTCCTTCACTGCCTCAGTGACGAATTTCCCTCGGTCACGAAAATTCAAAGCTCATTCCAAAATTCCACTCCAAAAAATGAAATCGTTGATAGGGTATTTATACTGGTTTTTTTGTAATTTTTTTTGAGCCGACTTGTATTAAAAAAACGATTTTTATTTTTTATTTTTTTGAATTTAATTGGAGCTGACTTGTAGGGTAAGCAAGGTAAGTATTTTATGTTTTAATTAAATTTTAAATGTCACACAATCTACTTAGGTCACCATAAAAAGGGTATGGGTATGGTGTGTGTTGTTGCACTAATCTTTAATGGTCAACATGTCTTAGGGTTAATTGTAATTTAACCCAAGACCTCTTATGACCTCACACTTAGGGTCATACTCCAACAAGGTTACCACATATACCATGTGCAAGAGTTTCAAGTGCTTTCATGTTACCCTATGTGTGTGGGTGCCTTCATCATGCCATCTAACCGCGTCAAATGCAAGTAAGGCCATCGGGGGGTTCATCAAGGGTTCCAACTTCCAAGTCTTCATCAAGTCATCAAGGACATGTTCATGGGTTTCATAGCCTGTCAAGGACCATACAAGGTCATCATCATCATATAAGAGCTCCATGACCCCAATAAGGGTTGCAAGGTCATTACACCATCAGAGCATGAATGAACACAGAATGGGTCATTAATGCTTCTTCCACCCATTTAGGGTTTCTCCAACATCTGTAAGGGCTTCAGGACCATATCCAGGATCTTCAACACCATCAACAGGGTCTTCAACATCTTCAGCAAGGTGGTGGCATCAAGATCCAGCCTTGTGGGTACAAGGACCTTGTCAACTGGGTACAAGGTGCTTCAAGGCACAAACCCACTCTGTAAGGGATCCAAGGTACTACAGGTAGGACTTGGTGGCATCAATGATAACTTGTTGGGCCACTGCAAGTCCATGTTGACATCAATGACAATTTCATCAACATTAGAGATGCGGATTAGGCAGCAATAGGGTGTGTTACCGGGCCAATTAGCAGGGTAGCCCAGTAAGCACAACGCAAGGACTTGTGACCCAATGTCACCTCGATCACAAATCTTTACATTCTTCGAAGAGACTTGTCCTCCAAGGGGAGAGCCCATAATGTTATGCCTGCCAACCAATCCAACATATACCTTCCAAACACCTATGCTAAAGATCAGTGCCTATTGGGTAAAGTCCACCATTAAGTGCAAGATGACAATTGTATGACACTTTCTTTGTATAAAATAGTAACTCTGTTAGCATATGAACCAGCACTCAATCACAAGGTATAACATTGAATATTTAACATGCCATTCACTTTGCAATAACTTGTACGAGTTAGAATACCATGCATTCACCATGAATAACATTTCATCCACCAATAGCATTAAAAAGGCATTTAAAAGGTATTGTCTGCAATAGATATCAGCCACTGGTTTATCACAACATTGTTTTATCAATACAATTTAGAAGAATTAATTTGCCTTTCAACAGTATCATAAACAGTCCTTCAAATTAGTCCACCAATGCATATTAATTTCAACTATTAATTTGTTAAGTTTGTGTCTGATTTGTGTACTAATCTCTGAGTGTTTACAGCAGGTTGAAGGTGGCAAAGTGGTGAGCAGCCTGCCCTAAGGGCAGACCTGAGAATGGGAGAAGAAGGATGGAAGGACAAGAAAAAAAGGGGTAGGGCAGAGGGTGCTGTTAAGGCCAAATAGAAGGCTGCTGAGGAAGAAGACAGTCTGCTACAATTCGCAGTCCTCAGAGCAGTGGTAAAGAGCGCTGTTACAGCCTTCTAAGGGCTGCCTAAAATGGAAGCAGGGCACCCCAAACAAGGTCGACCCTAGGACAGGCCTGGGAGAGGAAGGCCGAGGGTTTCGAGGGAGAAAGGGAGAGAAATAAGAAAGAGAAGAGATGAGGAAGGTTGGAGAGGGAAAGGGAAGGTTTTAGGACTGTTTTAGGTCTGATTTTTGGTAGTTTTTAGGATTTTTTAGGTATTTTTAAGATTTTAGGGCTTCCTTAAATTTCGCCCTAGGGTTTTTAGGGTGAAAAAAAAAGCCGACCAAATTTGTAGGAGGGAGGACCGAAATTTTAGGGAGGCCCAAAATTCAAAAAATATATATTTTTTTGTTTTCTAGGGTTTCAGTCATAAAATACCTCTAATTCTACCATGAAAATGCAAATAAGCACATGCATATGCAGGAAAATTTGGTAAGAGTGACAACTTAGGGTTTTTGTGGATATTACCCTTAAACCCTTGCCTAGGAAGGTGACCATCCTTCCTCTTGGAGTTTTTTCTCCTTGTCAACTAGAATCAGTATTTATCATTGATTCTCGCTCTCTCCACATTCGACATGGTCCTAATGATGAATCCTGATATGGATCCGAAACGTCGACTTGGTCATTTCGATACTATGGTTTCTCCGACAACTAAATCAATAACTTACCACCACAAAAATCTAGCAACAGAAACTTCTAAGGTTCGTTTCAAGAGCCTAAACTAGGGCAAAGTTGGAGATCCAAGGCTAAACTTCATAAAAATACTCCTCATAGGAGCGTTTTTACTATGGTAAGGGGATAGAAAGTAGATAAAGGCCCTATTCAAAGAGAATGCAGCCCTAGGGATACTATTCAATCATTCAAGAAGCAAGATTTAATTACCATTCATCAAGCAAGACTAAAAATGGAGTAGACTTACTTGAGCTTGAGTTCTTCTAACCATTCTAGCATCCACAAAGCATTAGCAAACCAAAGAGAGCATCCAACTTCATCCACAAGAGCAAGAAAAAAACCCTCCGAGAGGTGTGCATCACTCCAAGAGACTATCTTGGGTAAAAAAGTAACATAATGAAGTTTTGCCCCATAGTTGTGATTTAAAAATGAAGTGAGGAGATCTAGTTATATGTTCTCACACTCACTTTTACAAATAAACCAGGCCAACATGCCTTAATATGTCAATTTGAAATTATAAAATGCCAATTTGAAATTATAAAATGTCAACTTAAAATTATAACATAAACTAATATAAAATAATCAAATCTATGGGTAACTTGGGGCATTTTCCCTAGAGTTTACCCAAAATACTAAAATAGCTAAAAACGAGCAAATTACTCCAAACTGAAGGTTGGAGTAATCAGGGGGGGAGGTCATGCCCCATCTAACCCCGACAATGTTGATAATCCCTCAAGAGTCAACACCGCCCCAAAACAAGCAGTACGGCCTAGTGAGGATGATGACGTCATCTCTAAAAGAGGCCCAAGGAGAGAGGGTGCTATGCTAGAAAGAGACCAAGATGGGTGCATAAGGTGACCTGAAAGGGAGGCAAAAGCCTCAAAAAGCTGGAATACTGTCACCGGAGTAGAAAACAAGTGGGGGGTCATGTGACGCAGTGATCTACCCCTAGGAGCCCCCGACACCAACCCCAGGGTTAAAAACCCCGACAAAGGGCAGTTAGCAATGCCACCAAGCCATAGTGCTACTAAAGACAAAACTAAAGGGTCGAGCCATAACCATCCCTCTGAGATGATACTGATAACACCCATACGGCCTCAAGAACTAGTGAGTGTTACGACACTGAGGCAACCAAGAGGAGGCGAAAGGATTGACGAAGAGATCAAAAGGCGGAAGGTCTAACGGAGAAATGGAAACAAGAAGAGGGGGAGGCTCCCAGGCCTCCCCAACTACGCCATCGAGGGAATTGCAGATCGGGGATATCCCGATCCCACTGGAAGAAATGGGAGGAGAGGGTCAGTCCAATCAAGATCCAAAATCAGGAGGACAATCTTTAGATCGAAGGCTAGGTCAATGCTTGCCTAAGTCGACCCTAATACACCCTAATACCTTTAATGCAGATCAGATCGACTAAACTCAGAGATGAGATCCAATATATGTAAGATCATGCACTCATAGGGAAGTTTGTGGAAATGCACATAGAAAAAAGCCCTCGTATGGTGGATAAACTCAACCTGGAAACCTAAGGGGCATTATGACCTCCAACTGGGGTCCAAGGCTTTTTTCAACATCTCCTTTCTAAGCATGGAAGACAGAAACAAAGTTATGGATGGAGACCCCTACTTCTTTTACTCGGCAGGCTTGTTCCTAAGACCTTGGAAGGTAAAGTTCTGCCCGAATAAGGAGGATATGAAAGTTGCGCCGGTCTGGATTTGGCTTTACTCCCTCCCATGCAAATACTGGGATCTTGAAATCTCGGAAGACCTGGGGAACATCTTAGGGACATTCATCAAAATATCTTAACAAACCAAGGATCAGAGATACACAGCCTATGCAAGAATATGTGTTTACATGGATCTGACCAAAGAATTACCAGAAGCCATCAAGATGTCATGGGAAGACGAAGATTGGGTACAAACCCTAGACTATGAGCAAATCTCGTTTCGATGCCATAGATGTCATGATTATGGACATCTATTTAGAGATTGTCCTATGAATGCTCCAAAAATGACGCCCAAAACAGAGGAAAAAAGGGACCATGGATTTACTAGGGCTTCCTCTCGCAAAAGAGGAGGAATAAAGAAGGAAAACCTAGAGGTTAACAAAAAGATCTTAGTATTCTATCAATTTGAAGCCTTAGAAGACCAACTAGAGGAAATACCCGAACCATATCATGAGGGACAGCAAAGCGACCCCAACCAACAGGAAGTGAAGGAGGACAATGTAAAGACAAAAGATAGGGTAACGAAAGGAAGAGTTAACGAAGAGACTGAACGGGACACAGGGGATGAAGCAGAGGATATGGACATCGAAGATCTGGATCTGGATGGAATTGAAAAAAACCTGTGTCGATGTCGAGAAAGGATATGTTCCCCAAGAGCAAGTGATCTTACTAAAGGAAGCAATCATCAAAGCAAGGGAGATAAGTCAGTTGGGGGTCAGCCCAGGATACCACAAGGATCATAAGAGAAAGCATGAAGAAATGAGCAAGAAGACAGGGAAGAAATCAAACAAGCACCGCGTAGCAAAAGCTGGACTCAAGTTGGTCGAATCAGGTCAGTGACCCACCATTAAGGCTACTTTAAGGTTATAATTTCCCTTGCTTAAAAAATCACAATGAAGATAGTTACATGAAATATAAGAGGGCTAAATAGCCTATAAAAAGAAAAAATTCTAAGAAAAAAGATCCAAAGGACAAACCAAGTCATTGTGTTCCTTCAAGAAACCAAATGCCCGGTGAATCAACTTCAAGAAGTAAGCAAGATAATATGGAAAGGGAGTGAAGGAATGGGTATAGATGCAAGCAAGTTTGCAGGAGACCTAAGGATATTATGGGATCCCAATAAAGTGTACCTATTGGGTTTCAATGGCAACCATCGTTCCATTTCAGCAGAATTTGGGGTTATCGGTTTCACAGATTCAGGATTTCTAACCAATGTCTATGGGCCACAAAATCCCCGTGACAAAATGGATTTCATTAATTCCCTCAAAAGCATCCACGAATGGACAGAGGGGAGACATTGTATCTTAGGTGGAGATTTCAATCTCATTACTTCGTTGGAAGAAAAGAAAGGAGGAAGAAGAAGGTTGGAGGAAGAATGTAAGTTATTCAGAGACACTATAGAAGACCTTAGGCTGGTGGATATAGCCTCGAGATAGGGGAGGTTCACCTGGAACAACAAAAGGAAGGGTGATAGGCATATAGCATCTCGCCTAGTCCGCTTCTTAGTTTCTGAATCAATAATGGAATCAGGTAGTAAAATACATTCTTCAATTCTTCCGACTGTTGGGTCAGACCATTGGCCTGTGGAATTGTGGTAGAGTGGTCCAGGTTCGCAGTTCAAAAAACCCTTCAGATTCAAACAATTTTGGTTAGGACATCCAAACTTCAACGAGAAGGTCAAGCTGTGGTAGGAAGAATTAAGCGAGGGAGAGGGCCACAGCATGTATAAGTTCCAACAAAAATTAAAAAGGTTAAAAGAAAGAATCAAGAAATGAAATAAGGATGAGTTCGGAGACATCTTTGCAGACAAAAAACTCCTTGAAACTAGGCTAGAGGAGATACAGAACATGGGGATGAAGAGGCAAGCCTATGCAACAAACTTGAGGAAAGAGAATGACAGGAGGAAGTCCTCTGGCGCCAAAAATCGAGAATTAGGTGGCTCAAGGAGGGGGAAAGAAATACAAAAAAAATTCATAGATCAGTCCTCCAAGACAGATCGCACAACAAAATTCTCTTGATTAAAAATTGCAATGGAGAGAGGGTTGAAACTATTGATTTTTCCTAAGTAGCATCGAGAGCCATTCTCTAGGAGAATGGAGGCACCTGGTCAATTACCAGGAAATCAACCCAGTCTAGGACTCGGACCTTAGCCTGGGGTTGAGGGCCATTCTCTGGGAGAATGGAGGCACCTGGTCAGTTACCAAGAAATCAACCTAGTCTAGGACTGGGACCTCAGCCTGGGGTTGAGGGCCATTCTCTGGGAAAATGGAGGCACCTGGTCAATTACCAAAAAATCAACCTAGTCTAGGACTGGGACCTCAACCTGGGGCTGAGGGCCATTCCCTGGGAGAATGGAGGCGCTTGTTCTGTTACCAAGTAATCGACATTGACTCATATGATGCAGCCAGGCGCTAAGGCACCTGGTCAGTTACCAGGTCATCACCATAAGCCCTAGAATGGATATGGGCAAGTGATGCACTCCTCTCCTTGATCTATGGGCTATGAGACCTTCTCCAAGGACTAGCTACCCCTGGTTGAGAGACCTAGCACTTGATCTTGGTGGCAACGAGGAGATCAAGATAAAGCATTTAATAATCCTCCTTATTTATGAAGATGTACTTTAAGTTGGCATGAATGGACCATGGAGACCTTGAAGAACTCTTGAGATGACTTGTTGTGGTCACAAAATCACTTGAAGGACCAAGAAACCCTAGCACAACTTGTATTAGTCCAAGTAACCATCAAATGAAGGTCCAAGTGCCTCAAAGACAAAGACCAAAAGACCAATGTACCACAAAAGATTAAAAGTCAATGATCAAAGATGAAAAAGGATAAAAGCCCTAAGGTCAACTTCCTAATTGTGTGGAACCATCTTATGTTTGATGCACTATAAATATAGAAGCCTTCTCATTTGTACTTCATCAATTCGAAGATCATCATCCGCTCCTTTTGGACGGAGGAAATTCTGTGGTTATCTCCTGGTTTCTTTTCTCCCTAACGTGACAGCTCCTGGTCACTAGGGCTTCTTCTCCTTCACGACATCAACAGCAGAGCTACTACAGCTCACAATAAGGCAGTCTGTGGTAGAAACAGTCCACGGGGTAGCTTCTAGGGCCACCAACAGACCTCGATGGCAACAGCAAACAGTCACGATGGTAGCAACTGTCCTCAATAGCAGTAGCAACAATCCACGGAGGTAGCAACAGGCCACCCACAGAGAACAGTGACAGCAGTGAACAGTGAGCCTGCTAGGGATTCCATAGATAAATTTCTCGAGTGAAGAACACAGGTTGTAAAAGCTTGGATGATTTTTTTATCTACATTCATCTCAAAGTTTTGTGAACAAATTGATCTCTCCTCATGTACAAACTCAGTCGTCTCATTTAGAGGATGAATTATTAATGCTTTGGTGTTTTTGTCCTTTAAAGGTTTCCCTATGAAAAATCTTGTGTTCAATTGTGTGGATGATTGCTTTACTGCTCCAAATGTTTTACTACCGTTAAAATCTCAAGTACTATCTCAATTACAGTCTGCAAATTTTATAATTATAATACACATGTTAAATTTCAACAGAAACAAGGTAGAAGATTGAGGCGGTTCTGAGCCATCATTTTCAGGATATCATGACTAAGCCAAGGTTGAACAGGAGAAGAGACATTGACCAAATCACCCAGCACATCCCTTCTCTAGTCTCCCAAGAGCAGAATGACATGCAGATGAATCCGATCACTCTCCTTGAAGATTGTTAACCAAATGGTGCATGGTAAAGCTCTAGGTTTGGATGACTTCACTATTAATTTCATTCATCACTTTTGGGATCCACATCAAGCATGAAGTTTGGCAGATAATGGAGAACTCTAGGGCATCAAGGAAGATTATTCCAGCTTTCAATGCTACTTTCCTCACCCTCATTCCTAAAAGTGAAGGAGCAGACTCTCCTAGTAAATTTCAACCTATAAGCCTGTGCAATGTCATCTATAAGATCGTAACCAAGGTTATTGCTAACATACTCAAACCTATTTTGCCATCCTTGATCTCTCCAGAACAGTTTGGGTTTGTTGAAGGACGTCAGATAATGGATGGTAGTATCCTGGTCCATGAAGTGCTCCATTCAATCAAAACTGAGAAAATCCGTAGAATGATGGTGAAGTCCGATATCGCGAAAGCCTATGGTAAACTCAATTGGCAATCTTTGAGAGAAATGCTCAAATCCTTTGGCTTCAAGGACAACTGGATTGAATCAGTCATGAGTCTGATATCAACAGCCTTTTTCTCCATTTTCATTAATGGTGTCCCTTCGGGTTTAATAAAACCAACAAAGGGCATAAGACAAGGAGATCCATTATCGCCTTTCTTATCCATCATTATGACAGAAGGATTGGCAAGATCGATTAAAGCAATGCTGAGCAACCATGAATTGCGGGGGCTTCTAATCCACCCAAGGGAGGACAGACAAACGCACCAACAGTTTGTTGATGACACCATGTTGATGGGCCACCCCTTTGTCCAAGAAGCCAGGAATCTCAAAGCTTGCTTAGCTAATTTTGGTAAAGCATAGAGTCTGGAGGTTAACGAACAAAAGTCTCAGATTTTTTTCTATGGTGGAGATGGGTTACCTATAACCAGGAACCTGTAAATTTTCCTTTAAAGCACAACTAGGGCTAAAACAGTGTATTTAAATTTAACTGAAATAACCACACATGAACTTCTTTACAGTATGCAGCGGAATATAAAACTGAGAACCATTTACAACATCAATCACATCAATAGAAACGATGCAGTCTTTTTGGGTAGAAACCCCTGAACAAAACCCAAGATGGGAAAATCGATGCAACAGTATGAGAGGATATTTTTATTAAGAAAATACAGCGATTTTACAATATTAGAAAATCGATTTATGCCCTAGATGGAAAAATCGAAACACAACAAATCACTGAGAAAAAACTGTGAGATGGCACGATTCCCAAGGCAGGTTGTTGTTGTACGGTGGTGGTGTTGTACGATGTACCTCCGCCAAAGTCTCTTGTCTCTCTCCTCTGCAATTTAGGGTTGTCTTCTTGAGTTAGTGCTCCTCTGGCTTCTTTGCTAAAATTCTCTCTCTCACACTTCTTCCTTCGTCTTTGTCGGAATGCAACTGTGTCCTCTCCACCAATTGACCTTTCTTTTATAACTTTAGGTGAAGCGAAAACCCTAATTTCACTTTCAGTTTAACTAGTGTTTCACTAAAGTTAATTTTGATCACTTTAATTTATTTTCCAAAGTAAACTTAGGAAAAGTAAATTAAATACCACTGGTTTCCTAATTTAAGTCTTCTGCATGCAAAGACACATGCATGCAGGAAGACCTTCCTTGTTGCTGCTATTTTAACACTCACTCCCAACGAGGAAGGGATTCGATAGCAACCCCAACTTATTTCTAAACTTCACAAAACCGTGTCTGCAAAGTGCCTTGGTGAAAATGTCTGCTACCTGCTCATCTGTCTGTATGTACTCCAACCAGATGGTTCCTCTCTGAACACAAACTCTCAAGAAGTTGTACCTGATGTCTATGTGTTTGCTTCGGTCATGGAACACTAGATTTTCAAATAGCTTGATGCCACTCTGATTGTCACAGTGAACTACTATAGCCTCTAGCTCACACTCGAACAACCTGGAAAGTAACTTCCTCAGCCACATACTCTCACAAGCAACCATGTTGGCTGCCATGTACTCAGCGTCTGCCGAGCTCAATGCAACGAACTTTTGCTTCTTGCTAAACCAAGACAAAAACCTTGATCCAATGCTGAAACAGCAACCTGAAGTACTCTTCCTGACCTTTACACATCCTGCCATTCAGCATCTGTGAAACCTGCTAACTGCACACTCCCACTACGCTCATAAACCAATCCATACTCCACTGTACCTCTGATGTAGCGAAGTAAGTGCTTCGCAGCCGTCCAATGCACTCTCTGAGGGTCCACCATGAACTGACTCAAAGAGTTGACTGCAAAGTTGATGTCTAGTCGAGTGTCAACCACATACATAAGCGATCCGATAAGCTGACAATACAAGGTAGGATCAAATCCATCTAACCTTGATGCATCAATCTTCCTCCAGTTGGAAACAAGAGGTATGGCCATAGGCTTGCAATCCTCCATCCTGAATATTTTCAAGATATCTACTGCATACTTCCCCTGTCCAATGAAGAAGCATCCATCTCTCTGCCAAACCTCCAAGCCCAAAAAGTAATGCATCAGACCAAGGCCTTTCATCTCAAACTCCACTGCAAGGTTGGACTTGCAGTCTCCAATCAGCCTCTCATCTCTTGTAAGAAAGAGATCATCCACATATAGGACCAGTATGAGAGGCACCTCACATGTCAAGAAGTACAGGTTGTGGTCATCCTCACTCTGCTGAAATCCCATCTCCCGTAGATAGTTGTCTATCCTCAAGTACCATGCTCGAGGTGCCTGCTTGAGCCCATAAAGAGCTCTATGCAGTCTGCATACATGCGTAACCATGTTCTCCACATCAATCCCCTCTGGCTGCTCAATATATACCTCCTCCTCTATCACTTCGTTGAGGAAGGCAGTCTTAACGTCCATCTGATGGACTCGCCAACCCATCTCTGCTGCTAAAGAGATAATGGTCCGAATAGAAGAATACCTGGCAACAGGGGCGAAGGTCTCCTCATAGTCAATACCCTCCTTCTATGAAAACCCCTTTGCCACGAAGTGCGCCTTGTACTTCTCCACGCTTTCGTTTGTTGCATGCTTCACCTTGTAGATCCATCTAGATCCCACCACCTTTTTCCCTTGTGGCCTCGTCACAACCTGGTTTTTCATAATGGAGTCATACTCCTCAACCATAGCCTCTTGCCACACCTCATGTTGTGCAGCCTCCTTGAAACTGGAAGGTTCAGAGTTAATCAACTCTGTCATCAGTGCCATATAATTGAGTCTCTCTAGTGGTACACTCCATCTAAAAGATCTCTATGGAAGATCCACCTACTTGGAATGAACCACTTAGGCCTTGGCCTAGTGTCTACCTGTTGCAGCTGCTAGATATACGTCTCCTGCTGCAGCTCATCCTCCAAGTCAACTGAAGGATCTTGTCCACCTGACTCCCTCCGACTACCAAAACCTGTGCCCAGTGTTTGTACATCTGACTCCTCCAATTTGATCCCTGTGTCCTGTGCCAGTTGCTGCTCTGCTGGTAAGTCCATAGATCTTCGCAAGGCCCTGTCCTCATCAAAGTGGACATCCCTGCTCACAATGATCCTCTTGCGAGCAGGAATGTAAACTCTGTATGCCTTCGAAGTCTCGCTATAACCAAAAAGTAACCCCTTCTCTCCAGAAGAGTCCAGCTTCTTCCTATTGTCGACATGAACATGGCAATAGCAGACACTGTCGAATATGCAAATGCGACTCACATCTGGCCTAGTGCTTGTGAAGACCTCCTCTGGTGTCTTCCTCCACAAAGTTGTGTGGGGACACCTGTTCTGAATGTACACTACAGTCTTGCATACCTCGGCCCAAAGGAATAGTGGCAATCCCTGATCAAATAGCATGGCCTTGGCTACTCCTACCATAGTCTTATTCTTCCACTCTGCAACTCCATTTTGTTGTGGGGTATGGGGCACAGTGTGCTCCTTCTTGATCCCCTCTGCTAAACAATACTCCATGAACTCATTGGAGGTGTACTCAACCCCGTTGTCTGTTCTCAACACCCGAATCTTCTTTCCTGTTTGGTTCTCCACGAGAGTCTTGAACTCTCGAAACCTATCAAAGACCTCTAACTTGGCCTTCAGGAAATGGATCCAGGTCTTCTTGGAATAGTCACCAATGAAGGTTACGTGGTAACTGTAACCGCTGAACGAATGGACACTCATAGGTATGCATACATCAGAATGCACTAAGTCCAAGGGCTCCATAGACTTGTGCTCACTCTGTCGGAAAGGTTTCTTGATGTTCTTCCCCAAAGCACAACCCTTGCAGTGGTTATGCTTCTCCTCCTGTACCTGAGGAACTCCAATGACAGCCTGTCTCAAGTGCCTTGGTGCTCCATGGTGTAAGTGTGCCATCCTCCTATGCCACAACTCACCCTGACTATTGTTGTTGCTGCTAACTAGAGCCTTTGCAGGCTCAAAGTGTAAGTTGTACACTTTCCCGCTCCTTCTGCCAATCACTCGATCCAAGCTCCTATCTGACCCCTTGGGCCTGATATACACTCTATAGTCTCGAAACTTCACCTGATATCCCTTGTCCTCCAGTGTGGAGACTGATATGAGGTTCTTGGTCAATCCAGAAACATATAACACATCAGCAAAACTGAGGGGTTTTCCAGACTCCCTCTCAAATGAAACAGTGCCAACTCCCTACGCCTGATACCGCGCATTATCACCCAACTCAACGTGGATCCCTGTTCCACCCTCCTACAAGTCTCTGAATAATCTCTTCTGCCCAGTCATGTGACTAGATGCTTCATTGTCGATGTACCATATACTGCTCCCTGTGGTGCTTGCCATGCAAGCTATCAAGCAGAACTCCTCATCAAAGTTTCTGTTGAACTCATCCACCTTTGCAAATCCAACCATTTAAGTGTTACTCTTCTTCTTCCTATCTGGGCACTGAGAGGCAAAGTGTCCTTGCTTGTGACAGATAAAACACTTGACCTTTGATAAGTCAAGGTTGTTCTTACCATCCTTCTTTCTCTTTGCCTTACCCTTGCTCTTCCCTGTCAGGGCTAGGGCCTCCTCATCCACAATCTGTGGGGCACTTCTAGATGAGCTTGATCCTTGACCCATGCGGGTCTCCTCCTGCACAAACTCATCCCATAGTCTCTGTCAATCAAGGAGCTTCTCCCTAGCCACAACACCCTTGACAAAGGTGTCCCATGGCATAGAGAAGCCATTGAGGGCTATCCAAACTAGCTCCTCATCCTCAGTCTTAGAGCCAACGGCTCCAAGCTCATCCCTGATCTGTGTGAGCCTCGTGAGATAAGGCACCACTCCTTCTCCCTTGGCCATCTTGGTGCTGCGCATCCTCTCTTGCAGTACCATCTTCTAGTTCTCGTTCTTGCTCTGGTACAGACTTTCCAAAGCCTTCCACATCTCTAATGCGGTCTTCTTCCCGAAGAGGTGAGGGACTATGTGGACCTTCACCCAATCCAAGATGATCAACATGGCTCTGGAATCAATCTTCTTCCAAACTGCTAAATCTGTCGAATCTGTGGGTGTAACCTTCATGGAGTCAATGTGTTGCTCTGCATCACTGACATCCAAGATCCTTGTGATCCTTTCTTTCCATGTAGGAAAGCTCTGAGCACCCTAGAGTCTATCCTCAACTCTCAACTGTACGGCCACATTGAAGTGTACCTGTCAAACCCTAGATCTACAATCTAGGTTTGTCTTCAATAGCTCTGCCCCTGATCTATCACTGCTGCTGCAAATCTCTCATCTTTAGCTCACCAGAGCTCTAATGCCATGTAAATTTCCCTTTAAAGCACAACTAGGGCTAAAACAGTATATTTAAATTTAACTGAAATAACCACACATGAATTTCTTTACAGTATGCAACGAAATATAAAACTGTTAACCATTTACAACATCAATAAAAACGACACAGTCTTTTTGGGTAGAAACCCTCTGACAAAACCCAAGATGGGAAAACCGGTGCAGCAGTATGAGAGGATATTTTTATTAAAAAAATACAAAGCTTTTACAATATTAGAAAATTGATTTGTCCTAGATGGCAAAAAAATCGAAACACCCAACAAATCACTGAGAAAAACCTGTGAGATGGCATGGTTCCCAAGGCAACTTGCCATTGTACAGTGTTGTTGTTGTACGATGTACCATAGCCAAAGTGTTCTGTCTTTCTCCTCTGCAATTTAGAGTTGTCTTCTTGAGTTAGTGCTCCTCCGACTTCTTTGCTAAAATTCTCTCTCTCACAATTCTTCCTCCGTCTCTGTCGGAATGTAACTATGTCCTCTCCACCAATTGACCTTTTTTTATAACTTTAGGTAAAGCGAAAACCCTAAATTCACTTTCACTTTAACTAGTGTTTCACTAAAATTAATTTAGATCACTTTAATTTATTTTCCAAAGTAAACTTAGGAAAAGTAAATTAAATACAACTAGTTTCCTAATTTAAGTCTTCTGCATGTAAGGACACATGCATGCAGGAAGACCTTCCTTGTTGCTGCTATTTTAACAGAACCCTGGGCGAAGGTGTGGCACAAAAAATACACTAAGGAATAGGAGAAGGAAAACCTCATATGTTTCTCTGAAGAAGTCCCAGGGACTCACATCTGAAAAACGGCCAAGCAAGGAAGGAGACTGGTCCAGGATAATAGTTTCTGGGAAGTTAGAAACATGCAAAGGGCCCAAGCGTGGTAGGATTCTTGGCAGCAAATGCCACCATTGGGAAAAGACGTTGAGATCCCTCGGCTCATAAGGGAATGTACCAATCAAGGAATAACAAAGGTTAAGGACCTGTGGGCGAACCAGGAGGATGAATAAGATTTTAGGGTGTGGGCTAATAAGGATTGGTGTGAACGAAGTGTCCTGCGCGAGGAAGTGTATCGAATTGAAGATGCCCTAAATAGCAAAAGAATCAGGGTTCACCCGAAGAGGACAAGCTTCGCAGGGGATTTAGGTCAAAAGGATCGTTCACTATCAAGGAAGCCTACGACTTATGGGCGAGGTATGACAACCAACCTATGAATCAGAAATGGCAGAAGCTATGGAAGAAAAAACTCTAGCCAAAAATTTCTATTTGTAGTTGGCTTGTTATGAAATACCGCATATTGACAAGAGAAAACCTTAAAAAGAGAGGGATGCAGAGCCCTTACCGATGTTGTATGTGTGAAAATGACGAAGGGACAATGGACCACCTCTTGGATGCTTTCCCATTCGCCGCCAATTTATGAGACTGGGGGGCCATGGCCTTCGGAAGAACTGACAGAATCAGACAATGCCCAAACCAGATGCTCTTCGAGTGGTCAAACAACCCTTTCCAAAACTCGGTTATCAATTGCCTCTGGGAGATTTTTTCGCGTTTCGTTCTTTGGGAGATATGGAGGGAACGAAATACAAGGATTTTTTGAGGAAAATTCAAGAATGATGAGAGGGTATGGACCAACCTAAGGAGTAAGATGATAGAAACAATGAGAATAAAAGCATGGGATAGTTCGGACTGGGAAGCAAATGACTCGAAGTCTGCCATCATGAAGGCTTGGGGAATCTCTTGGCCTATGCAATGTTTCGACCGACTAAATGGAGCAGCTAGGACAATTGCAAGCGCAGACATTGGGTCCCCTCCACCATCAGGGTTCTTCAAGCTTAACTTTGACAGGGCTTCGAAAGGAAATCCAAGTCCTGCATGATATGGATGCATCGTCAGAGACCACCAGGGAAGAATGCAAGGTTTCAAACTCGGCTTCATGGGCATAGAATCCAACAACGCGACAAAGGTTGAAGGCCTTTTGCAAGGTATCTTGATGGCCAAGAATTATAGCTAGACCCCACTAATTCTGGAAGGGGACTCCCAGGTGGTAATCAAGTGGAAACAAAGATCCACCATCGCAACTCAAGTGCAAAGGTAGCTAAATCATGGAGATTGGAAGGAAGACTAGAGCGACCGACGAAAACCTGAGACCCCAGAATGGTTGTCACCTTCAACCACGTCAGGAGATATGGTAAAAAGGTGGCGGACAAGTTAGTAAACCTTGGGACCGAGACCCAAAGAACAATTAAAGCAAAGGACTGGACGGAGGTGACGGATACGACAGATCGAGACAGGTGTATAGATCTCATGAATCAAGATATGATGTGAATTCATGGAAGAGAAGGGGAAGGACAACAGAAGGGCTCGAACCAGCCACGTAGCAAGGGATTTTCATAGCCAGCTTGTTGCATTCCCGTGCGAAAGGCGGTCTTGAATTAATTCATGTATTTTCTAGGCCAATTCACCGTCTTTTCAAATCAATGAGCGAGAGGGCAGTGATGAACGAGGGAGGTGGTGGGTCTGGTCGAGCACATGGGAACGATCTTCGCAAGATCATGGAGCACGAGCTAGTTATCATGGAAAGTACGATCCTCATCATGGCTCAAAATGGAAGTTTCTATTTAGAGGTGGGCAAGGTGGCGAAAAAAGATGTAAGAGCCAAGCCCAACTTTGCAAGCACTTAGTCTATACTGAGGGCGAAGGAGTTCTGGTGATTTGGCAAATGGACGCCAACCAAAGGAAGAACGAGGAGGATAGCATGGCAGCAAGATGAGGAAGGAGAAAGAGGGAAATGGTGCCGAAAGATGAGAACTGCCATGTGACTTGGGCTCAAAAGAAAGCCTTATGAGAAGCACGCATATTCGAACTAGGCTTGCCCACGAGCATCCGGCAAAGGATCAACGAGGCCGAGCAAAAGCTTTGGCTAGAGCTGGACACGGAGACCTTACATGAAGAATGTCGCAAAGCCGAAGACTGGATTTTGGATCCAGGCACCAATGCGGGAAGACTTAGTCACTACGAGCGAACTATTGCTCTTTTCTGGGTCATGAAAAATCTGATGGGTCGTGCCATGTGGGGAAGGGAGGAGCAAGGCGATGGCGAGGAGCAGTTGGGGCAATGGTGGATGGAGATGAAGGAGGAATCCGAGGCATTGAACTTGAAGATGGAATCCATTCTGTAGGGTCTCGACATGAAGGTTCTTACAGCTCAGCCTCCTCCCGATGCTCAACACACTCCAACGGGTAGCAGCCTCCATGGCCGCATTCCAGACCTTCCTTATATTCTGTTGTAGGGGTCTATGACTTAGGGTATCTCGCTTACCAAGATCTATATTTTTGGCATGTTAAATGTTTTATATCTGTTAACAACAACTCTACAAAGATGGCATGTTAAGTGTCAGATAGTGTCTTATGTTAAGAATAGTAAGGAATGGATTTTATGTGTAGTATGTCGACATTATGTTCTGGAACAATCGGTCTTTTAGTATTATGGCCACCGAGCCGGGTAAATATAAATCTTTCTCATTCCCCCAACTCGGTTTCAACCACCATTTTCATCATTGTTTAATACCCAACCGAATTTACTTTCTACTACAAATTAAGTCATTTCTCATAAACAAAATATGACTGAAACACATGAAGAATTTTTACAACTTTTAATGAGCAACAATAAAAACACAATCCCACATAAAAATTCAAACTCATAAATTTTTGGTCAAAAGACCCAGGCAAAAACCCTAACCTCCGGGGAAAACCTTTTCTTGAGAGAGAATTTTATTTTCAGTATAAAATTAAAGTATAGCAAAAAAAGCAAAGATGAACTTATCTCCACCAAAGTGCTCAACAAGTTGAATAAATTCAGAAATTTCACAGTCAAATTTTCTGCCAACCAGCTGCCTTGAAAAATGTGCCAAAATGACTATACGGACTTCCAATTTTCGTGCCCAAAAATTGTCTCGAGAAACATGTTGTAAAGAAATTTAATTGTTGTTGTTGTACGGTCTTGGGAAACGTGCCCAATGTTGCTCTCTCTCAACCTGCAGTTTTTTCTCCTTCTCTGCTCTCCAACTCATGGAAAAAAAAGAATAAGACTCTAATGCCTTCCCTTACCTTTTTGGTGTCTAAGTGAGGAAGCTGAATGATCATCTAATCCAAGGGCCCAAAATGAATTAGATGGATGGATGAGATTAAATGCACTTTTAATTCTCTCGAAAATTAATTTCACTCACCTCACTTAAATTTATCAAAAAGTCATTTTATCCTCTAAATTGAAAATTAAAACCCATCTCAAGTTATTAATTGCAAGAGTCACTTTAATTTTCCCCTTTTTAGGACTTAGGCAAAAATCACTAGGGGGACACTTTCCTAGGTAAAAGATTCAACACTCCCTCTTACCGAGGAAGGTGTTTTGCACCACACCCAACTTACCTCTAAAAGAAATGAACTTGCCTCTTCCAAGATATTTCGTCAAAATATCTGCAACCTGTTCATCAGTGGAAATGTACTGTAACTCCACAACTCCTCTATGAACATAATCATTGATGAAATGGTACCTGATCTCAATATGCTTTGACCTGTCGTGAAATACAGGATTCTCAGAGAGCTAGATGCAACTCTGGTAGTCACAATAAATCACCGAAGGCCTCAGCTCCTGATCAAATAAATCCACCAATAACTTGTGAAGCCATAGTGCTTCGCAACTAGTCTAACTGGCTGCCATGTACTCGGCCTCAGTAGAACTCAAAGCAACAGCCTTTTACTTCCCACTGAACCACGACACTGTTGCCGAGCCCAAACTGAAACAACTTTCGGAAGTGCTCTTCCTGTCTGCCACACTGTCTGCCCAATCTGAATCCATGAAGCCAATCAAACTAACCCCATCCGATCTCCTATAATCTAGACCATAATCCACTGTACCTACAAGGTATCTCAACATGTTTTACGGCAACCCAGTGCACTCTCCTAGGCTCCACCATGAACTGACTGAGAGTGTTCGCCGCAAAACACAAATTTGGCCTAGAGTTGACCAGATACATCAACGAGCCTATGAACTGATGATATAAGCTAGGATCCACCAACTCTCCCTCAGAAGCTTCTTCCAACTGGTGACCATAGGTGTAGACATTGGCCTACAATCCTCCATCTGAAATCTCCTCAAAATATCCACTGCATACTTTCCCTGCCCCAAGAAAATGACCAAGCTCCTGCCGAACCGCCAATCCCAAAAAATAATGCATCAACCCAATGTCAATCATCTCATACTTTGAAGCAAGAACTCTCTTGCAAACCGCAATAGATCTCTCATCACCTGTGATAAACAAACCATCTACATACAATAGAAGAATGAGCGGATCATCTCCAACCATGATAAAGTAGAGATTCGGATCAGCCTCACTCTTCTGAACACCCATCGACAACAAGTGTCTATCCTGGAATATCATGCTCGAGGAGCTTGCTTCAGCCCATACAAGGCTTTCTTCAGCCTGCAAACATGAGACTCTCTCCCATGAGTCTCAAAGTCATGTGGTTGCTCTACATAAACCTCCTCCTGTATGATTCCATTGAGAAATGCAGTCTTCACATCCATCTAATGGATCTTCCAACCAATTTCTACAGCAATGGAAATCAATGATCTAATAGAAGTATAACGAGCAATCGATGTAAAGGTCTCATCATAATCAACTCTCTACCTGTGAAAAACCCCGTGCCACAAACCAAGCTTTGTCTTTCTCCACACTGCCATCTGCAGCATGCTTTACCTTGTAAAGCCATCGAGAAGTCACCACTAAGTTCCCCTCAGGTCTCGGAACAATCTCCCAAACATCGTTCTTCATGATGGAATGGTACTCTTCCATCATGACATCTCTCCAAACATGATGCTGAGAAGCCTCCTCAAAAGTAGATGGCTCTGAATCACAAAGACTAGCAACCAAGGCCATACCCAACCTATATGGCATCACTATAGTCCTCACTGGCTCCTTGGGCGCTCCAAAATCCTTAGCTTCCTTTAGGGTCTCCCGAATCCATTTAGGCTTCCTCTTCCCTGAAGGTTGTTCCCAAACTGGTTTGTCATCATCTGAAGAACTCCCAGAAGTAGAAGGCCCAGAAACCTGTGTACCAGGAGCTGGTGAACCAACAACTGGTGAAATTTGTGATCTGGTAGCTATGTATGGTGAACCTATGACCTAAGAACCAAAACCTGTCCCCAAAGAACCTGTTGACTGAACCACTGAACCTGAAGATCCTGTGTCTGTAATTTGTGGCCCAGTAACCCCGAAAACCTATGAACCTATACTCTGTACTGAAGGTACCTATGAAGCTTCCTGAGGTGTGGGAACCAACAGCTCTCCTTGCACTGACTCTCTGGACTTCCTGAAGGCTCGCTCCTCCTCAAATATCACTTCCCGCCTCACAACAACCTTCCTCAGGGCAGGAAGATAAATGCGAAAGGCCTTCGAAGTCTCATCATACCCCACAAAGATGCCCTTCTCTGTTGTGGGCTCAAGCTTTGTCCTCTTCTCAGTATGGGACATGTGAAAAAGTCAAGCAACCAAATATACGAAAATGACACACCTCGGGCTTCTTGCCTATGAACATCTCCTCAAGAGTCCTATTCCCTGAGGCACGATGGGGACTCCTGTTCTGAAGGTATACATCTGTACTATATGTCTCTGCCCAAAGAAAGAAAGGAAGTGACTGATCATATAACATGGCTCTCGCTGCTCCAACAATGAATCAGTTCTTCCTTTCTTCCACTCCATTCTGCTCAGGAATGTATGGTACTATCAACTGTCTCTGAATGCCCTCCTGTCTGCAATACTCATCGAACTCTTTCGAGGCATACTCACCCCCGTTATCTAATCTAAGTGCCTGAATCCTCCTCCCAGTCTAGTTCTCCACAAGAGCTTTGAACTCTTAGAACCTGTGCAAGACCTCCTCAGATTTCTTGCTCCTCAAGAAGTAGATCCAGATCTTCCTGGAATGATCATCGATGAATGTCACATAATACTCAAAACCTCTCAAAGAAACAGATGACATAAGACCACACAAATCATAATGTATCAAACTCTTTCGAGGTATACTCACCCCCGTTATCTAATCTGAGTGCCTGAATCCTCCTCCCGGTCTAGTTCTCCACAAGAGCTTTGAACTCTTAGAACCTCTGCAAGACCTCCTCAGATTTCTTGCTCCTCAAGAAGTAGATCCAGGTCTTCCTGGAATGATCATCGATGAATGTCACATAATACTCAAAACCTCTCAGAGAAACATATGACATAGGACCACACAAATCATAATGTATCAAATCAAGCACTTCTGTTGACCTGCTATCACAGATCGTAAAAACAGTCTTGGTGTACTTTCCCAAAGCACACCCTCTGCATGCATCACTATGCTCAGTACTGAACTCAAGCAAACCTATAACCATGTACCTCAATATCCTCAAAGTTGGATGATGCAGATGAGCCATCCTCCTATGCCATAGCTTACAAAGCCCACTGTCGCTGTTATGTGTCAAAGCATGCTAGGGATGAAACAAGAGCTTGTACAACTTCCCACATCCGACTCCAACGGTGTAAGAGGTAGATGGCCCTGCAGTCTTGGGAAAAACTCGCACATGTCCATCTAAGAAAGACACCCCAAGACCCCTATCCTCGATCATGAAAACTGATATCAAGTTCTTCTTCAGCCCAGGTACAAACAACACATCCCTCAAGATCATGGAACTCATGGACTCTCTCTGAAATGTAATGGTCCCAAACCCAACAGCTCTGACAACTGTGTCATCCCCCAACACTACCTCCACATCTATCCCTGCCTATGAAAGCTCAGAGAACATCTCTTGAGCACCTGCCATGTGGCTCGAAGCTCCACTGTCAATATACCACATGCTGGTGGTGGATGCACTGAAAGAATGGATAGTGAACAATGAATACTCCCTCTCAATCTCAATGTTTGCACTGGTGATGATAGATGCTCTCTCTCTATCAATATGTCCAACACAAAGAGAAAACTCTCTCTCAAATCTAGCTATAAACTCCTCAACCTCTACTGAATTTGTTGCTTCTTCTTCTTCTGTGGGCATTGTCCAACATAGTGCCCAAGCTTCTGACAAGCAAAGCACTTTACAGTGCTCAGTTCCTTCTTTTGTCCATCTTGTTGCTTAACCCCACCCTTCTTGGGGCCCTTCTTGAACTTCTTCTTTCCCTTGGCAGTCAAAGCCACATTCTCCTCATTCTCCCAACTAGTAGAAGAGCTCCCATGAACAAGACCTCTCCGGGTCTCCTCCTGAACAAAATCATCCCAAAGTCTGTCCCAAGAAGGCAAGTTCTCCTTGGCTACTATAGCCTCCACAAAAACAGCGCAAGGCTTTGCAACCCCATTCAAAGTTGTCCGCACTAACTTAAAGCCAGAAACAACCTCCCCCGCTGCTGCAAGCTCATCTCTCACCTGAGAGATCCTAGTAAGGTAGGAAGTCACTCCCTCAACCTTGGCCATCTTGATACTCTTCAATTTCTCTCTCAACACCATTTTCCTATTCTCATTTGAGCTTTGAAACAAGCTGGTCAAAGCATCCCACATCTTATATGCACGGGCTTTACTAGAAATGTGAGAGATAACATGATCTTTAATTGCATCTAAAATAATATTTCTAACCTTTATGTCCTTGTTGAAGGCAGAAAGTGCTTGTGCATCGGTGGAAGTGGGAACTACAATAGGATTCATTGTAGTATTGTGAACACTCAAAGTGAACTTCTCGAAAGTTTATCTTGATTGATTTGGCATCTATAAAAATTGAGCTCACAAGAATCTAGAACCAAGACAAAACTCACAAATAGATCTCACAAGCAATTTACTCAGAATTGAAATGAAACATTGCAAAAAAATGGTTTGCAGCTGTATAATGCTTTCATTAATTAAAAAAGTAAATGGATTCAATCTAGATGATGTTTACAATGCAATACACTGGTATTAACAACCAGACAATTCGAATACATGAGAGTAAATTCGAATTGATTGCCTCGGTCTAACTGTATGGATAACTGGACATGTCTAAATCACTATCGAAGCTTAACTAGTTAGCTCCAGTTGTCTAAATCAATGGCTCAATAAGTTCGAATCAATTAAACTAGTCTAACTGAATGTAACTGGATGTAACTGACTGTAACTGGATGTAACTGACTCATAACTAGGCTTGACTAGTCACCAACTAAACTCAACTGAAGGAGGTTGGTGTCGGCACTCCCAATGGCTCCTAAATTGTAGGGATTGGTCTAGGAGGTGCCTAAACTAATGCATGCAAGTGCAGTCAGTGGCAGTTAGCCTCAATTAGTGTTCCCCACACTCTAGTAACTGGTACATGTGGTCCAATTAGGCCATGTGGACCCAATGGAACTAGTGACTCAATAATCACTGAAAAGACTCCTATTTTAGGCATAATTGACCAATTTGGACAAGGGAGAATTATAATCCCAACAACATCAACGGTTCATGGATTTGTTAGTGATTGATTCAACATCAATGATTTGTGTGTTTGTTCTTAAGCGATGGTTGGTCGGTGTATTGGCCAAACTTAGTACATGATCGCTGATATTTATTCTTAGAGTTAGAGAGTGAATGATCTTTGAAGCAGTTTTCACCAATATTTTAACACTCGATCAACTTGGACTCAGACTCGGCCGAGTTTACTGAGTTGACCATCAACCGAGCCAACACGGCCTTCAAACCGGATCAGGTGACCTGTTCAGTACCGAACCGAACGAGTCAGTGTCAAACTGGTCAACTCAGCAGAGTCTTATCCTGAACCAGACAAGTTGACTGTAAAAAAATCCAATCCATTTAGTTACTCAATAGTATTTGGTAATACCAAATGGTAATTTTAACTTCTTAAAGTAAATGGATAGAAAATGAAGATTTTCTATCCTTTTACTTAAATTTTTAACATTGCCATTGATTGTTTCAGGATGTTTGAGAGTGGTTCCAACCTCATAGGACTTCATATGCAAAAAGTAGAAATTTAGATCCCATTCAGAATTCAGCATACTTTATAGTTTTCCAGATTTCAAGATTGCAAAGTTTCCACCAAATTCTATCATGTATGAGGGTATGGAATTGGCATTTAAGCACATCAACCCCTCTATATACCTTGATGTTGGTGGTGTTGATTGTTGAACTTCTCTTTCATGACCTTAATAAAAATGTACTCTTCACTCAAGCAAAATCACTTATTGAGCATGTGAATCTTTTTCTACCTTATTTTAATGATTAGCCAGCAGCCCTTTCTACCTTATCCCACCCATTAGCTTTAGAAAGCTTACCGAAACCTGTATACCGACGAATGCCCTTCCTTCGTACGTTGGCATCCATAGCAAGGGATTAGGAAGTTTCATCAAAATTGTAGGGTGTTGAGTCGTTGACTAATGTCCTTGAGGTTTGGAAGATCAACTTTGAGATTCAAGGTAGAGGCACGGGCAAGTGCCTAGAAGAAGGAGACATATGGTGCTATTGATGAATAGGATTCCAATATAGGCAATGATTTGTCAACATGTATGATTTATGTTAAATGTCCTTGCTCATTTATTAATTTAAAATATGCATACATACATATATGTGTGTGTGTGTTGTCGTGTTTCCCCATTTCCAAAACTTTGGGAGGTCATGTTTCCAACGTATCCCTGTCTCCATGTTTCGTGCAATTTACAATCTAAATTTAACCCTAAATCTATAAGATGAACCCTAACCTCATGCTTCTAGGTGTTCAACTAGTACTACACTACAGATGTAGATGACCTTGAGTAGTCCGAGCTTGAGCCAGATGATGATGCCATTGCTAGTCCTTAATCCCTGATTCTAGTTCTAGCAATGGTGATGAGTTTAATGATCAATCATGTTGATCAATGACATGTATGATGTAGTGGCATCGTAGCATGTTTTTTTTGGACTCTACAAGACATTTAGGCCTCAATGATTATGTATTTTTTTCCAGATATGTATTGCACTATACAATTCGTGCCATTTTGATATATTCAACCTTATATGGTATATACATGAGCAAACTTTGGATATTTATTATTTTGTCTCTAATGCTTTGGAATCATGGAATAGAATCTTTCAAATATTGTTTTTCTTTAAAATCTAAATAATTTATGTATTTTTTAGTAAACCGAGTCATTAAATTCAACTTGGCTGAGTCATTACCGATTCCGAGTCTAAGTTTACCTTCGACCGATTCCAATTTCAAGTCCGAGTTTTAAAACATTGGTTCTCACCAGGGATCGGTCCACACTCCTAGAAAGTTTTGACATTTTCTTGATTTTAGCATATTTTCGTGGTTGCATGTGGCATGCAATACCCGACACGTGCATGGGAAGGAGAATGCTTCAAAAGGGTATTTTCAAATTTTTGAGATTTGTTATTCTGGAAAAATTTCTATTTTCAAAAAGTTCATAGTTTTGGAGTCTGGTTACATCTATGGATACCCATATGGAGAAGTGCATATGCTTGACTTTTGGGGACGATCAAATAAAATGAAAAGTTAGGAATTTAGGGTCTCCAGTTCTGGGAAACTAATTAGGTTCTAGCTACCCTTTATGGAGGAGAGCATGTCAACAAATTTGGGTGATACTTGAAAAACATCAAAAATTAGGCCAAAATTAGGGTTTCTTTTTTTAAATATTATATATGGATGGGTTCATGTGGTGATAGAGAAGAAAACCAAGAAATTTCAAGTGATTTCAAGAAAGTGCAAAAGTAGGCCAAAATTAGGGTTTTTGTCTGTTCTAAAAATAGCAAGTACCTAGAATCGCTTTTCTAGCAATGGAGATGGATTTCAATGTTCAAACTCTCAAAGAACTCTAAGCACTTTGTATATTTTGGATGTTGACTATTTTTAGCAATGGGGATGAGCATTCCAATATATTTTGGCATGTGTTTTTTCTAGATCTTATCTTGCATATTTTGACCTAGATGGAATGTGCTCCACTTGAGAAGTTTCTTGGAGAAAGAGGTTCCTTTCTTTTCAAGAAGTTTCCATGTGTCATCTATTATAAGCTAGTGCATCCCACTTGAGAGCATCATCATTGGCTTTGACTTGTACTTCAGGCAAGCTCTTATTCAAGTTAACTTGTACTCCAAGTAAGCTTTTTCTAGGGTGACTTGTACTCCACACAGTTTTCTAGTCTAGAAATAGCAGGGAGTTGCTTGTGGTAACTTGTTCCTCAAGCAGGTTATATATATATATATATTCAAAGTAAAGGGAGGCGCTCACTTGGAGAGTGCATGAATGTCCTATTTCCCAACACTGACTTCCTCTAATTCCATTCTAAAGAGGGGACCTTTGCTTGGCTTCATTTGGATGTTTTTATTGAGGAAGAATCATTCAATTTTGAAAAGACAAGGAGAGAGCTTTTAGGAGGTTTTATTTTGAGAAGCTTTCATCTATTCTAAGCCAAAGAAGAGTGTTCCACCTTTGAGTATACTTCATTCACCATATCCAACATGCATGCAGGTTTATTTTGGCAAAGAAGGAAGCCCACACTTGTGGTATTTCAAGCAAATTCAAGTGCTTGTTTAGTTGCTTTTTTCGTGCAGGAGAAGAGCACTTTACATTGCATGTTTTCCTTCTCCGGTTGATGCACCTATTTGAGTGTGCATGAAGACCTAAGGTAGCTGCTCTCTTCTAATTTCATAATACTCTCCAAATTAGGCTCAATTCTATTATTGGTCTTCCTCCAATTTTAGAATTTCTCTTGGCTATAAGAAAGAGTGCAAAGAAAGGAACTTGTCGTCAGTGTCTTCATCCTTTTGTCTTCTTGATTCCATTATTTTCACTTCATATATGAATTTTTAGCAAGCACTTGACATTGTTGTGTTGGTTGAATTTCTTGCATTCAATACCCTAGTAGTTGCGCTTCAAGTGGTGTCAGAAGATTGCAAAAGTCTTGGGTGTGATTTTTCCAATCTCCCAAGATCCATGAGTGTGTGGCCTCACATCCAATCTGTTCAAAGCGTTGTTCTTTCTACAACTCTGAGTAATGAAGAACACATCGGCATTTTTTGGCAACCAATATGAGAGTACATGTAAAAATTCTATCTAGCATGGCTCTTTCATGTTTAAAGTTTATTTATGAAGTACATGAACTTGTGAGAATCGAGTAGTATCTTTTGTGTAGATTTTTCACTAGTTTTCAGCCATTGGTTTCAAGTAAAATTTATATCACTGTTTATGACATTCTCAGAAAAATAAAGTGCTGGAAATAAACAAAAAAATTTAGACTTAAAACACTGCTGTAAACAATCTTTTCAGTGACAAGAAATAAAAATCAGCACGCCATTTAATCACACAGAACACTAGGATTTTTGGCCAATGGCCCTGAAAAACCCACTAGGGGAAAACCAGTCAGAGAGAGAGTATTTTTATTTTTCAGGAGAAGTTTATCATTTACAGCAATACACAGAAAATATCAAACCAACTTATCTCAACCCGGAAGATAAATTTATGTCTCGATTTGTGTGCCTAACAGCAAAAATCAAACTCTGATTTTTTTCCTCTTTTCTGCCTCGATTTTCGTGCCACTGTATGGACTGTATGGATGAAATGTACGGACTGTACAGACGGTACAGACCTCGAAATCCGTGCCCAAAAATCTGCCTTGAAAATCATGCTTGCTGCCTCGAAAACCGTACCGTACGAACTATACGGACCAACAATAAATGTTGTTGTCTTCTCCTTGATTTTCGTGCCATCTCTGCTACTGTCATTTCCCTCGATTTGTGTGCTGCAATTTTTCCTCTTGCTCAAGAAAAGTGGAAGCTTTCTCTCTTCTCTCTCTCAGCTCTCTCTTCTCACTTCAATCTACAAAAGTGAGGCAAAATTCCTTTCCCTTGCCTTTTTGAGTAAACCCTAGGGTGAGTCTAATCTAACAGTGGAGATTAGATTTGATCAAGGGTTGAAATTAAATGCAGTGTTACACGGGGACGCGTCCCGAAGGGTTGGGGACACGTTTCGGCGTTTCTCGCGTCTCGGGGACTCCGAAACGTTTCGGGACATCCCCCTTTTGGCGAAACTTGGCGAGACACGAACCGAAATGTTTCGGTGGGCAGCGAAACTTGGGGGGACTTCCTGGAGTCTCGACCGAAACTCTGAAACTTCGTCGAGACTTGTGGGCGTCCCGCCCCAAAACTCCAAAAAAAAAATTCTTAATTTAAAAAAAAATTAAATAAATCATTAAAAAAAATTAAAACCGTTTAATAAAACTTAAAATTTTATTATTTATAAATTTATAAACTTATATATTAAAATTTTAAATTTAAAACATAGACAAATATATTAAAAACTAAATAATAATAAAATTTTAAATTTAAAACATAAACAAAAATATTAAAAACTAAATAATCAAAGCTAAATCTAATTTACAATGTCTAACCTAAAGTATATTATATAATTCTAAACTATCAATAGCCGTGAAACAAATACAGTATCATACTATCTAGTATCATCGATTCATTTTACAATCACTTAAAAGTCAAATCTGAAGTTTATCAAATATGATGTGCATGTTAATCATAGATTCATATTGATATATAATATATTTATAAATTATTATTAATATAATGATAATCTTGATGAATCCTGCAATGTGTTTCAACTTTGAATTTTGCATTTACATTGCATGATTGCAGATTCCAGAATGATGAATGTTTGTTGTTGTTGGGATTTATATTTTTGATATTTTTAAAATTTTTATTACTATCGTGTCCCGCCATCCCCGTTGAATTTCTCTAAAATTTGGGGATGGTCTCCACACGTCCTGAATGTGCGTCTCCCCAAACCCGCGTCTCGCCGTCCCAGAACCTTGGGGGAACATTGATTAAATGCTCATATTTTATTTCTAAAATATTAATTTCATTCACCCACTTAAATTTATCAAAAATTGACTTTAATACTCTAAAGTCAAATTAAATGCTTTTACTTAAGTCATTTAATGCAAGGGTCACTTTATGTCCCCTCTCTAAGTGACTAAGGATAAAGTCACTAGGGGAACACTTCCCTAGGTACAAAACTAACATTTTGCCTTGCAAGTTTTCTTTACACTTCACTCCATTCTTCCACGGATAAGGCACTTGCTCATTTACAAGTGTTTTCAAGGAAAAAATTCAAAATTAATAGAATATCACTGTTGGTTTTCAAAGTTAGTTGCAAATTATAGGGGTATATCTTATATCAGTGGTAAAACATTTATTTAGGGTGTTTTCCTTGCACTGTTCATTGCTCTGCAACATTTATTGTTGAAACATGGGGATACTATCACAAATTTATGAGATTTTGGAGTTGTTTAGACGTATATAATCATAAATCTGAAGTTAGCTACCACTAATTTGAAACAAAAAGTGCAATTTTTTAAGTAATTTATTGCACATAAGCAAGCTTCAATGCAGATGTGAGGTGCCATATTCACTCAAGAGTTCACAATTGGAGCCTCAAGTCATTTAGGGAGATCACTCTCGAGTTGGTATGCACAAGTTCGGACATGACAGGAAGTTAATGTTGAATTTTAGCATTAGCATGAATACTTTAAAAATTTGCAAACTATCAAATAACAAATGACAAGTGTTGTAAAAACATCAACACATCAAAACACTAAACACAAGAGTTTTTCACTGGGGAAACCTTTAAAGGACAAAAACCCCAAAAGCATTAGTAATTCATCTCGTAAATGAGATGACTGAGTTCTTCAATCTCAGAATTCTAAGATGAATGTTTTCTTAAAAAAATTTCTCCAGAACATTACAAAAGATAAATTTTCACATCAAGACCAAATTAGGGCTTTCTTCCCTAATCAACATTGATGCCCGAAATCTCAATGGGGCTACCCAAAGTCTACCCAAGCTACCCAGAGCTTTCTCTACCTTGCCCAGAAATTTGTTCAAGCTGCCTGAAGTCTGCTTTGTCCTGCCCGAGTCTGCCTAGCCCTGCCAGAGCCTGTTCTGCCCTACCCGGACATGTTCTGTCTGCTTAGGACCCGGCCCGTGTTCTTAGTTGGTTGCCCAGAAGCCCTTACGGGTTGTTTGTTGATTGCCCAAGGGTCTGCTACAAACCCGAAAGCCTTTCCGAGTTGTCTGCTAGCTGCCCGAGGGTTTGTTGGAGACCCGAAAGCCCTTACGGGTTGTCTGCTAGTAGCCCGAGGGTTTGCTGCAGACCCGACAGCTCTCACAGGCTATCTATGGTTTCCCGATGGCTGCCCCGAGCCTGCTGTAGGTGCCCGAAAGCACTAGCAGGCTACCCGAGCCTGCTAGCCTGCTTTAGGTGCCCAAGGGCACTAGCAGGCTGCCCCGAGTCTACTGTAGGTGCTCGAAGGCAAAAAAGGGTTGCCCGTGAAGATTGGCACCCTGCCCGTGATCAATTCGTGAAGGAAAGAAGGGCTAGGGTGAAACCCTAGCTCGTGTAGAAGAGAGAAGAAGGTGGTTGTTGTTGTTCATAATCGAAACCCTAGGTTAGGGTTTATCAAAACCAAGTGTAGGTGCCCTAGCTAGACTCATCCATGCTAGCGCATAACCACAAAGATATCCTCCTCTTCCAAAACCAGCGAAAATCTTCCTTCAACAACTGTGAGTGCAAGAGCAAGTGTGTGTGTAATAATGAAATGGATTGATCTTCTTTTATATCCTTTGAAGCACCTGTAAGTGGACCAAAACTTAAAAGAACAAAATAATATTCTTTTATTCTTTTATTACTTTGACTTTTACCTTTAGTAGTACCAAAGGTCTTTTTGCACTTTCACTTTGAGTCCTTAGAGGTACTAAGGGTCCTCATGTATTTTAGACTTTTACTTTAGCCTTCTTCAAGTGCACTGTGGTCAAAACAAGTGGTCAAGGAGGTCCTTCATCCCCACTCAAAGTACATCATCATAAACAGAGAGAATTACTAATGCTTTTATCTCACACTCTGTGTGACACCAAGATCGGATACTAAGGTGTCTTAACCAAGGGTAGCTAAGCCTTAGATCGAGGGTCAAAGTGTCACACATGCCCAGACCTAGTCTAAGGCTTGTAGTGTTATCCTGGTAACAGACCAGGTGCCTCAGCCATAGGCTGCATAATTTGACACAAGCTCAAATACTTGATAACAGACCAAGCGCCTCCATTCTCCCGGAGAATGGCCCTCAGCCTCAGGCTGCGTCCCTAGTCCCGGACTAGGTTAAATTCCCGGTAGCTGACCAGGTGCCTCCATTCAAAGAATGACAACTCAGCCCTAGGTTGAATCCCCCAATGCTAGACTAGTTCCACATCCTGGTCCCGAACCAAATGTCTCCATTCAACAGAATGGTCACTCAACTCAAGGTTGAGTCCCCCAGTGCTCGACTGGTTCCATATCCTGGTCCCGGACCAGATATCTCCATTCAACAAAATGGTCACTCAACTCAAGGTTGAGTCCCCCAATGTTGGACTGGTTCCACATCCTAGTCCCAGACTAGATGTCTCCATTTTCCTATGAGAATGGCTCTCGATGCTGCTCAGGAAAAATCAACACTTAAATCAGCAGCACACACCTACTTCCTGATAGTTATCCAGGCACCTCAGGGTTCTTTGGTTCAAAGGTATTTTTGGCTGATAACACTAACCAAAACAAAACACCAGAATAGGAGTCCATATACAAAAGTTATGTTCCCAGCAAGTGGACCATCATTTTGTACATTTCAATCCTATGTGGAAGCCAGGTCAGCCCCATGTTGCTCATGGATGTGGAGCTAGAAACATAAGGCTTTACAAAAAGATTCTAGAAGAATCAAGAGAAGTAGAACCCAAAACCCTAACCCTAACAAAAAAGACAAGTTAAAGCACTAGCCACAAAAGGGTTCTCTTTAATTCTTACTACAAGTTTATGTTCCATAGTAGAGCAGTAAAAGAGGAGTAGGAGAGATTATAAGGCAACAAAAACAAAATTTCTGCCGAACAGTTCAGCAGATTTCTTCAACTTTCCTTCAGCAATATAGATCCACAGTTCACATAATATGTTCTAAAAACTCCTGCAGCTATAATGTCTGACAAACTGCCCTAACTATACTATGCAACAGAAGTACATAAAAACATAGCAAGTTCACTTAAAAGCATGGCCACTGTAACCTTCATCTATGTACTTCTCCTCTTGATCTTGAACCTGTGTCTGGACTCTGAGGATTTGGGCCTTCAATTCTCCCTAAAGCAGACTGTTGGATTGTCTCTTGACTCTCTTCTTCAAGAACATTGGTGCCTATGCTATGCTCTACAAGGGAGTGATTGCCTCTGGAGAAGCCTAAAATCATGTTAAAGTGCATTTCACTGTCATTACCAGCTTTTCTATCTTTTCCCCATGATTATTTACCTCGGTTTTCAGCCTATCATGCTTCTGGTCTTGCTGCTCAATGTGGTTCAAAATTGGTCAAAGGATTGCTTCACTCCCTCCATTTGGGGATTCATCCTCCTCAAAGACTTCTTAATTTCCCGCATGTCACTGAGTGCATTCCCAACATCCACATCCCTCGTATGTTGGGCCATCCTTTCTCCAGACAGATTCAGAAGATAAACACAGTGACAGGACATAATTGACACTGGACACAATCCTAAAGAGTAAAGGAGGGAGAGCAGCATAAGCTGCTCCCCTCCAAATATGACTGAAACCACAACCTGAGATTGCCAACAGAGATTGCCAACGGACGAATAACCAGAGAGGAGGGCACAGAATTCTTACCAAACCTACCCTCGTGTCGAGACTCGAAACCCAAGCCTATCCACTGGATCCCCAACACCTACATCCACAGCAACCACTCCCCTGCTCTCTATACCCTGAGTTATCCCACCTGTGTTGCTGATACCCAAGAGCAGAGCCATAATACCAAACCAGGTCGTGGAGAAGGTTAAAGAGACACAAGGCCGAGAGCACACATAAGAGAGGGCAGTCGCATCCTTAGCATGAATTCAATGTGACTCCACATTTAATCCTTGGTACTTGGCTGTCGTTTGGAGGTTATACAAAGAGTGCCTTCAAGACTTAGAAAAAAAAAATCGTCCTCGAATTCATGACTATCCATCTAAACCTTATGGCATCCACCTCCTCTCTGGCAATCCACTGTTGCATGCCATCACTCCCTTGTCAAGCTTAGTGGCCTCATTTGCCAATTGATCTACTATGCTATTGTTATGCCGTCTTATATGCAAGAATTTTGACTTCTCAGATACCCTGAAGGTTCCAAGTAATTCTGTCATATATCCTGCTCTGAATTGCACCTTGCTTCACTGATTAACTCCTAGTCTTCTTGATGACACGGAGGGAGTCGCCATATATCATTATCTGCTGCAAACTGAGACCCTTCGCCAGCTCCGTCCCCCTCCCCCGCACCTGCCATCCCAGCTACCAATAATATAGTTATAAGGGGAGACTGAGGATGATTATCCAAACTTTTTTAGAAACCCTGTGATGTTCATTGTGTCAGCCCCTTACTTAACAACATTAATAACATTGCACAGATTGGGAATTCTTCAAATGAAGAAAAAATAATTTCAAAGTTTTATCATAAATAATTCTGCAGCTGAGGCAATGTGAATGAAACATGCCACTTTACAACTTCTACAATCTTCAAAGACTAGATTTGCATGCACCTTTATTATGTTGCAAGTTCAGCATCTCCTAAAATGCAACAATCACTTCAGGAAACAGGAGATGGTGGTCTCCGTTGAGTAGCAGAGGTTGAAGGTGTCCAAGATTAGTGATGGTGTAAATCTGACCTCATCATTGCAACCTCGTCTAATGAGTTCTGGAGGTTGGAGCATACAATGACCGTGGTTAATACCAAAGCAGATGTTCATTGTACATTTGACAGTGATCAAGCATGCTAAGGAAATGTTTATGAGAGCATGGACCACACACACGGGAGATGTCTCAGGTTATCCTATTTGGTGTGCATTCTAGAAGTGACCCAATTACCAGAGACAAGGTTTGCTATCTTAATGTGTATAGGTTGAAGATGCTTAGCACCCCTATTCATTCATTTGCATTTTGTACTAAATCCAAAATGGTTTCATCAGAAATCCAAAAGATAATGAACAGGTCATGCAAAATTGGAACTCAACTGATATTTGAGACTGTAGGGTCAAATTCTAAACAAGGATTGTGCATACAACAAGACTTGACTTGGACACATAGGATTCTAAGATCAATATGGAGTAGCTCGAGGACACTTAAAAATTATTCTTAGCCTGGTGGACTAGCTTGAGTGGTTGAGTGCTGTGAATTGCATGTAGGAGATCTTGGGGTCAACTCTCTGGGCTGGCTGCCTCTGTGATGTACTTGATGTTGTGGACCTCACTTGATGTCCATGCCACCCGCTTTACGATGGATACCATTCTCAAAATGAAGGGAAGTGCCTGGGAGTTTGCCAGGAATCTATATTCCAAGTAAAAATAATAATAATAAAACTTAGAAATTATTCCTGGATTTTAAATATAGACTTTGATTTTCTCATGTTTCTTGTTTCAGGTATTTTATTATTAAAATTTTAACAACAAGACTGAAGTACAATTTTCAAGACATCCAAAGGTGACTAGCTCATCAGCATGCAAGCAAAATTGGAATGAACATTGCATTTATCCACTCTATCAACCAAAATTGTCTTAGCTCACAAAAAAGTCAAGATTTGGTATTTGTTCACTCGAATCTTTGCCTTCTATCTCAACAACAACGAGAGTATTAAGATGGACCACTATAATGTGGGATTATGATTGCTCAGAATATGATAGTGACAACGACTGGAATGTGGAGAGTTTGCAAGAGAGTGAATTATGATGTGATTTAATATTCTACAATATATTGTGATGTGACATTGTTTGTCTAATTACATTGACATTGTATAATGTATATTTTGGGTCTTAAAGTGGAAATGGATTTCTCAATTTCTTATATGCATAATATTCTGCAGGGACGTTTCTTATCTCAAAACCTTCAGCCCCTGTTTATCGTTCCATTGCCATTTTCCCAATTCTAAATTATGGTATCATAGTTGGAAACAACCACGTATAGTGTTGACTGGAAGACAGTCCCTTCCTAGGTTCATGTCTAAATTGATTGAGAAAAGGTTTACAAGCAAAGTGGTCAACACTTGTAAGTTGTAACAGTGATCCAATTAATAAATCAAGAGTCAAACTTTAACACTCAATATGTATGGATCTTGGTGAAAGAGCATCCCACAAGTTATTCAACAACATGAATCCCTCTGACATAAAGTGTAGAAACCACAAACATAAGATGATAATATGTGGTTAATCAATGCTAAGAAATGCATGAAAAAAGATTATGGCATACAAACATAAGTCAAATATAGGATAAATAAATACATTATACAAATGGCAACGTAAAATGATTCTAAATTTAATGGATTGTTACTTGCAACTGTATACAAGCTATTCCTGATTACAACATGCATAGGCAGAAGAAGTTCTCAAAACAAGCTGTCAAATGGTACAGTACCATCAAGCCATGGTGTCGGTGCCAGTGAAATGAAGAATTGACTGCCATTTGTGTTAGGACCTGCATTAGCCATGGACAATATTCCAGCTCCAGTATGTTTCAAATCTCGGGTAATTTCATCTTCAAATCTGGGGCTGTAAGCATTAGGAACAGTTAAGTCAATGTAAGAAACCGGAACAACTATATTGCAAGAATGAATTGACTGCACACTTGAACAACTGACTCAAAACAGGAAGGTTCTAACAGTTGCTTCATTGCTAAGTTCTTCTGAATTACATATAACATGCATGTATTACCTTTTTCTGAGTCACTGACCTCAGATATATACAAAGATACAGTGAGAGAGAGAGAAACAGAGAGATAAACATGTGCAAACAGAGACATCACATTTATCTAGGCTATGAATAGGTAAAAACAACCATCTTTGCAGGTTTAAAGATTATAGAACAAAGAGAACAAAACAAGAGGGGGTGGATGAAATCTTCTAATCCAATTAAATTCAATCATATATATATGTGTGTGTGTGGGTAGAGAGAGAGACAAAAGTGAAATATAGACATAACGAACCTTTTTAAAGAAATTAGAAAATTTACAAGATATTGATACAATTGATTAATACATCAATGATGATCAAACACATAAAAAATTGGATATTCAATACACATATGTCATAAAATAGCAGTGTTACACAGGTGGTACACGTTTCCGGACCTCGGAAACGAGTTTCCTCATCCCCACATGTTTCCAAAACAAGGAAACGAGTTTGGGGTCGTTTCCCTCTCGTACCCAAAATCGGAAACCCCTCGAAACGCATGGTGGGGTTGTTTCCTCAAAACCCAAAAACGTGCACAAGTTTCCTCCTCTCCTGCAGTCCAAAACGAACCAGGTGTCGATGGCCTTAAACCAGTGGATCTCCTTTAGCTGCAAGTCCTTTTACCGGCTCGGATTCCATCTTCCACTGACGCGAGAGGGTTTTTTTTCAATTAGAGTGGCTCGACTTCCACCTTCCATCAACGTGTGAGAGCTTCGTTCATTGCGGGCAGCGCTATTCTTTTGGCATCTGCATCGGCCGCAGGTTGAGGTCACGTCTGAGTCAAGGTCACAGGAGGAATCGATTGCATCTTGAGCTCAATCCACTGGTTTGAAAACGAACCAAGTACTGGTCAGTGGACCCGGTTCCTGTCGATGGGTTTGGGTTCAGGTTACTATTGTTGGTTCTTGTCGATGGGATTTGGGTTACTGCTGCAAAGGCATGTCCGCTAGTGGGTTCGAGTCATGTGTTACTGTTAGTATAGCAGTAACACATACCGCGTTACTGTTAGTCTGTTATACTAACAGTAACACATGAACCTGAACCCACCAGCGGATAGACATTTTATTTTAAATTATTTAAAACATTAATACATTACACAGTTTTAACTTTTAATTTTTAAATCTTAAATGTTAAATTTATTATTTAAGTTTAAACTATTGTTTAATTTTTTTTTTCATAACTTAAACCATATTGCAATGAAAATCTTAAATTATAATATATTTAAATTTTAATGGTATAAATTTTGTAGCATTCCTGGTAGGGTCCCCTATGTTGAAGACCCCAACATCCCCTTCGACATTTCCTAAAATTTGGGGGGTACTTTTGCATATGTCGTTTCTGCGTTTCTCCACTCCCGCGTCCCCACGTCTCAAAATCTTGGGGGAACATTGTAAAATAGAAGTTTAGAAGTTAGAACCATAAACTGCAGTTTCCTCATTAAGTCATCAAATCAAAATGTACTACATAAATATTAGACAGAGAAACTGAGTCACTGATACTATAGGTGGGAATGGCAATGGAAAATACAAAACAGGGTAGATACTATAACCATAAATGGCAAAATCTCATAGCTCACCACTATCAATAGTCCTCCTCCACGTTAGAATCGTTAAAAATCACCACCATTGCCACTGCTCTCTCCTCCATCCTCCTCCTTCTCATCCTTTATATCCAACACAAGATCTGCATCTGCTAGATTGGAGGTGACACCTTAAGAGGATCACCATCATCAAAAGTGACTAGTTCTAGCACTGGTTCATCAAGATCCAGGTTGGCTAATGCCAAGTTGCCAACTCAACACTAATATTCAAACCCATATCAAAAGGAAACATAATTTTAACACCTTGGTGTCCAACACGTCAAGACACATCTAGGGCACATGTCCTGTTCTAGGCTAAGTCACATGGTTCGAGTTCAATTTCGAGTTCTAGTTAGACAACAATCAAATTCAATTCGAGTTTGAATTTACCGATGATTAATATAAATCATACTAATAAACTTATAATTTTTTATAAATATTAATTATAATATATAATAATATATCATATAATTTATCTATAAAAGATTATGGGTGAATGTTTTGATATGTGTATATTACATATTGACCCAAATATGTATAAATATAAATTAGGTTAACTCTATTGTCACATTCTTATTAATCATTCACGAGAGTTGTAACCATGTCAGCGCTCGAACTGTGAGCAATTTTATCTGAACTGAACCGGTCATCGAACCGGCAAATCCCAAAATGTGAACTGGACCGGAGCCAGAAAAAAAAACGATAGACTAAAAAATACATAAAATATTCATATTTTGTAAAAAAACATATAAATTCATGTGCATACATATGAATCCAAACCATTAATATCACAAATATGCAAAGTTTCTCATATATATAGCAAGTACATGTGCAAATAACCAAAATAGCACCAAGTGCAATACATCTCTGAAGTTCTAAACCAAAAATACATCAACAAAGAGGCTCTAAATGGCCCCTACAATCCAAAAAATAAGCATAGTAGTGTACTAATGAATAACTATAAACTGATAACATGAAAACTAGGGCCTAATCATCCTCATCCTCATCCTCTTCATCCTCGACCAGAGTGGGATCTTGAGCCTAGGATTAGGTTAGATGCATTAGATTAGAGAATTTTAAGAATTTTTTTAATTTGAAATTTGTGGGTCCCAAAGCGTTGTCGTACGACACAGTTCGGACTAGACCAGATCCATACGGAACCGGTCAAAACCGGATGGTTCGGCGGTTTTGGGCTGGTTCCGTACTGTTCACTGGCAGTTCGAGCTCAAATTCTAGATCAAGCGGTTTTGGACCTAGACCAGACCGACAAAGCCTGTAAACCGGTCGGTCCGGACCGACCAGTTTTGCCAAAATCTATGTTGAATTTGAATAAAAGTTCAGAAAACCTAAACTAGAGCTTTCAGATTCACCTGAATTCGAACCTCAAGCTTCAAATCTGGCAAACCCTGTAACTTAGTTTTTAGGACACGTGCCAAAGCATGTTTGATGTCCAACACACAAGAGACAGACACGGTGCCCCTGAGGGACATGTCCTATTTCTTTGTGTGTGTGTGTGTGTGTGTATCATGTTCAACCACAAAAGCTAAAACAAACAAATGCTATCGTGCTTTGCAATTATTGAAATCGTTTGGAGCCAGCATAAATTTATCGACTGACATAGTTCATATTAAGGACTAAGGCTTGCCTAACAAATCGCCCAAGAATTTTGAACTAACAACAAGTTGTATCTGCTTTACCAAATATTAAGAAATTATCCTTATGTTTCAGCAAGCCAACAAAGCTATTGATCAATTAAGCATATTCGTTACCTATGCCAAACCTGCTCAAAAGCAAAAAGCAAAATCAACTGACTAAATATGTACAATCACCTTGACAAAATGTTGAATTCCTGCAAGGAAAATGAAAAAGAATCAAATAATACAAACTTTAGCAATACAAAACTTGCCACGTAACCAAATAATCCCCAAGTAAACACAGTGAGACTCATCTTGTAATTCTGGCAGTTCTTCTCTAAGCAGAGAAAAATTATAAAAGGTGGAAACTAGGCAGGAACAATAGTTGCCATGATAATTAGACATTGCGAAATGATTCACGAATTCGAACAAGACAGAAATACGTCACAGAAACATTTCAATGCGTCAAAGGTATATATATTAGCCCTGAGAGATGTTGACTAGGTATCTTGTTTGACCAATAAATTGTCAATTCGTTAATTATAGTATATTTCGAGCGAGGCAGAATGGCATCACTAAAGGCTCTAGAATTGGTTTTTTCAAATTTCAAGTACATAACAAACGTGTCATAAAACATTTTCCATATTTTAGCAAGGACCTAAGCACCCAAACGATCCATACAGCATGAACCAGAGATAGAATCTGGTCCCTACAGAATTAAAACATTTTTCCCCATATGCTTTAACAAATTACATAATTCGGCCAGTACAGCTAGTTTATAAATATTGTAGGAATGAGAACAGGGGAGAGCGCATAAAGAAATTCCTCCCTAATCCTAAAAGTTGTGCATCTTAATTACATTAAGTAGTCATCGAGTAGAGACAAAAATGCCAATCATCTCTTTAAGGCAACATATGGCCAATATGAGTAATAATGCAATACAGCAAGTGTTGAAATGATGGGGTAATCTTCACATATAGCCGTGGCCAACCTCACTTTGTAATCATTATTATTGTGTATTAGTGTGTTTCTGGGGTTTGGCTCAAAGTCAACCTAGTCAACACTCATTTATCATATCCCTGAGCGGTTAAGATCAACCTAATAATTATGTGGGCCCATAACCCCTCTTGGAGAGGGAATCCTATGGTCTACCCTTTAAGTTGTGTATAAATACACAGTTGAGACTCATTTATAACATCATCTTGAGACTTAAACTATTGCTTTCTTATACAAGTGATTCTTTTAGCCTACATGCCCCATATCTAGTATTGCGCTCTCTTTCAGGGTGTGATGTTTTTTTTTTGAAAGATACTTGTTATATTCACATAAACATAATTACATACAAAGAGCTAAAAGTGGAAGGATATATACAATGCCTACCATAACCTCTTCCGGAAACTAACTAGAGCAGAAATGAAATCAAAATATACAATGGGATCCAAATTTTTGGCATCCTTGATAAAAAAATGCACCCTTAGCTAGCAACTGACAGCGGACCTCATCTTTCCACGGTGCAACAAAAGCAGAAACAGAGCTAATCTCTTGATCAAACACATTGTTCAACAGTTTCCTCTAAAATAATGCACTCTAGTGTTCTTGGGTGATTTCTCTCTAAAGGCACGCCATGGTGAGATGTATTGATCAAGGATTTTCTCTAAAGTGTTGAGCTCTATTGTTTTTGGGTGATTTCTCTCTAAAGGCACACTTGCTGGTTTCTTCTATTGTGCACTAGTGCAGATTTCTCTTTTGCCCTAGTGCTAGTTCATCTTCTCTTTGGGAAGATTTAGGGTTTGTTGGTTGGATCCATTTGATCCTTTCTCTCTCTTGAGTCTTACGGATCTCAACATGATCTCAGAGCAGGTGTGAACCTCCCTTACAGGCTTACTCTATTCAACGCTGTCTTCCTGGGATTTCTAGGGGTTTTTTAAGGCATAAACCCTCCTTTAGAGACAACATTTTTTATAGGGTTTGAACCCTCTCCTAAGATCAGCGCACCCATTTAAGCATTTTTTCATTAGAAGCTGATTTATGGTGTTTTCTGGCGATTTTATGGTGATCTTTCTGTAGGAGGTTGTTTTTATGGTGATTTTTCTGGAAGAAGCTGACGGTAGGATGTTTTTCCAATGTTCCACAGGGCACATCCCTCTCCACATGCCCCCCGGGAGAGGGGGACTCCTGACGAGACGTTTAGCCCAAACCCTCCCCCCAAAAGAATTTTTGTTCTTTATTTTTACTTTTTACAATCTTTACTTGGTACTATTTAGAAAATAAATCAATGTTTTTGGTATTTACATTGCACAACGATGAATATACATCAGATGAATTATTGTTTTGGGGATTTCTTTATTTTTATAATTTTAGAGACGTCCCCCTATCCACCATGAATTTCCCCAAAGTTTGAGAGGGGTCTCCACACGTCCCAAATGTGCACTTCCCCGCTCCATGCTCCTGTGTCCCGGAAACTTGGGAGAACATTGTGTTTTTTTAAGAAGTCTCAAGTTGTTTTAATTGGTTGGAGTAGGGTGCCTTATTGAAGGCTGTTATGAACCTATTTTATGCATTTGGAGATCTTGTGCATTGGGTTCAAATGACCTATAGTAGGGTTTCCCGCTGATATATTTCACAAATTTTTCAGCTGCAAAGCTGAGACTTTTGGCTGGTGGCATCACTATTGTTTTATGACTGTGGAAGCAGGGCTTCTGACTATCTTTTTTACTTAATTTTCAGTGCACGATTCGAGACTAATGGCTTGTAGCGTCACTGTTGTTTTATGACTGCAGAACCAGGCTTTCAGGCTGTCTTCTTTACTTAATTTTCAGCAGTTGATCCAAGACTATTGGCTGGTGGCATCGCCAAGTTTTTGGGACTGTGAAACCAGGGTTTCCAATCACCTTTCTTTACAGCTGATCTGAAGATTATTGGCTAGAGGCATTGCCCTAAGGGTTGTAGATCTAGGGTTTTCGGATTCCTTCTCTTTGTCGAGGGCTCCGTGGGAGGACTCACTTCAAGCATTGATCTGAAAGCTTTCTTGGCAGACGAATGTTTTGGATCATCCTTTTGTTTCCCTATATTTTTTCGCGGTTTATCAGCATATCTATGACTATTGGCTGGTGGCATCACTGAGTTTTTGTGTAACCGGTAAGGCCCAATATGCAAGGTGTGTGCATCATAAAGAGCATCCATCAGATCTAAAATAGCATAAAGGAAGCCTTTGTAAGGCATCAAAAGATTCACTGAAAAGACCAAAGGAAAAAACTGATCTAAAGAAGGGTTTTAAACCCTAGAAAATAGATGATATGAAACTTTGGTTCTGCAATCAATGACCCCACCACATTTGGAGATGTTTTTATGTTCCAAGAGTTGGTGATTTTATGGTGGATGCTTCCATTTATTGTGATACAAAGCATACTTGTCAGCGATTGAAGTTGATCCATAGTGACATTTGCAGGTCTATGACCACTTGCTTTCCTGTGGAAGATGTGTGTTTGCTCACTTTCTTTGATGCAACCTTTTGCTAACAGGTCTGCAAGATCTGTCTTGCCGTTTTTTAAGATGAATCTCAACATACTTCAGTGGATCTCTCATTTCCACATTATGATGTCAGTCCCGTCTGGATGTACTATTTTCGGTAGCTTTGTTACACAGACAGATTGTGCCACCCTTTTTAACTTCAACCAACCAACATTCTACTATGCCTCTGCCAAAGGCCACCTTCACTGGGTTGTGCAACCGTGTGGGTGTGGAAGATATGGCATTCAGGGAGGTTATATCTTCAATATATGGCCCATGTTCATCACTAATTGGAGAAGTCATAATGTAATGCCTTCTCTCCAAGGCCTCCTCTATTAAGGGGAATGTTGTGCATAGAGCCAGCCCTATTTTGAGCTGGGTATCCATAAGCCCGCTCACCTTTGTACCTCAGCCATGTCTACCCCTATCTTCGAGTTGGGTATCCACACACACACTCTTAGTTATATAATATATTTACACCACTCTCGCTCCTAGTTGTATTCAAGTTGGGTAACCATAAAGCCACTCTCAGATCGTATTTGAGCTCTCGCTATTGTATTCAAGCTCTTTCAGATGTATTCGAGATGGGTATCCATAAACCCACTTTTAGATTGTATTTAAGCACTCTCAGTTGTATTCAAGCTCTCTGAAGTGTATTCAAGTTGGGTATCCATAAACTCACTCTCAGATTGTATTCAAGCTTTCACAACTGAATTCAAGCTCTCTCATGTGTATTTGAGTTGGGTATCCATAAACCCACTATCAAACTGTATTCAAGCTCTCTCAATTTCAAATGTATTCGAGTTGGGTTACATAAACCAACTCTCTTTTGTATTTAGGCCAAGGTTGACCCGATATTGAGTTGGGTCTCTATAAACCCACTCTCCCATTTCTATTTCATCATTCCCCATAGCTTCCTACTCACGGGGGAATTAAAATGATGGTGTAATCTTCAGATATAGCCATGGCCAACCTCTCTTTAAAATGATTACATTCCAGCTAAGTAGCCACTTCTGGGAGACATCTATGTCTCCAAAATTTCCCGGGGACTTGCACCTAGAGGCTAGCCTCAGCCGCTTGAACATGGAACATGACCAACAGGCTTTGAACCCAAGTCATCATCAGAATAAATGCTCTGCCTCATCACTAAGCCATGGACCACTGGAATATCAAAATCTGGCAGGCCTTGAGGAGAACATGATGGTGGGATTGAGTCTGTAATATGTACACATGGATCATGACCTCCTGGTGTCATAAGTTCAATCCCGACCCTCCAAGTGCACCCATGGCTACCTCAAAGTCCCCCGAATGGAACCTAACCAGTGTCCACCTTAGGATAAAGTGGGAGGGACTAAATCCGCAATATATATGCATGGGTTAGTACCTCCCAATGTAATAAGGTCAATCTGTCCCACCAGGTGCGCCCACGGCTACCTTGAGGATGGGACACTTTAAAGTTGCTCGGCAAAGCCTGTGGGAGTAGAACCTTGACAGGGGGTGTGAAACTCCTTCCTCCCCCCCGTTAGGGCTTAGCCCACTGGGCAAAGTTGTTAAAGCATCCTTAAAAATTAAGTCCAAGCGCTATTTAGCGCTTTCACTACTCAAATTGAGAAAACCAGACTAGTTGTGCAATGTAAAAAGACCTATACACACATGTGAGAAAGCAAAGGTATGAGGCCATTGAAAGGCAGAATATAATAATGATGACGATGATGTGGAAGTAACTCACCCATAAATTGACTCCCCGCCCCTTCCTGTGCCAGTTGGGTCTCCACCTTGCACCATGAAATCCTAATAACAAAACAAACCCAACAACAGTAACCAATGCAGAAAACCAACCATATGTAATCTGCAGTGATGCCAATGAGGAAGAGAATGAATTAAGACCTTGATAACCCGGTGGAATTTGACATTGTTGTAGTAGCCCCTCCTTGAGAGCTCCAAGAAATTCCTGCAGGTCTTGGGGGCGTGCTTGTGGTAGAGCTGTATACATCCGATAATGGCATTATCATATCATCAAAAACTCAGACGTCTAATGTTATGATCAGAAGCGAAATGAATTGAACTGGAGGGAAGGGCGAATTGAAAAAAAAATAGTACGTATGTTTGTGTACCTCCACTGTGATAGGACCCATGGAGGTCTCGAGGGTGACCTCGGGAGGATCTTCTCCTGTTGCCACCATTGTTTTCCCTTTCCTCAATACTGAATGACAAACATCATTCACTCGCTCCTTTCTTCCGAAAAATATTATTACGGGTTATGCTTTGCAAGATGGCAACTAGCAACCAATTTAACGATTTTAACGATAATGGGTGCGTTGTTCAATGTTGGGCTTGGTATTTTGGACCTGCTCTGAAAGAAACAAAGCTTTGAGTTTCATGTTTTCTCCCGTCCTAAGTTACATCGAGTTTACTATCCACGTATAAATTAACTGATGACAAAACTAATGGTTATTATGTCGATTACGTATGGAAAGAAAACATAAATCTTTAAAAGAGTGCTCACATGTGCATGTACGAGGCTTTAAGTTCTCTTCTTTATAAACATATATACTAGGTTGGAGGTTTTGGAAGTCAAAGAGCAGGAGAGGACCTTAAAATCCATCTGTTAACAACATAAAATCAATGTTTAGTAGAAAGCAACAAGGTTTTAAAAGGTTAAGTGGCAATGTTGCAAAAAGTTATTCTGGTAGGCAAGAATGAGTGGCAAGTCATGAAAGCAGACTTGCAAAGAATGAAAGAATCGACAAGGGAAGAGAGAGGGGTGTTGAATCATAAAACATCCAGTATTGAAGGAAAAACAAATAAACAAACAAATAACCAGGGAATGAAAGCAAGAGAAGCAGAAAATAGAGGTTTCACCAAAAATTCCAGAACGTGGACACAAGTTATTAGCAAGTCTGCTAATATGGAAAAGTAAAAAGAAACAAGCAACCAAGGAGACAGCAAACAAGGAAAGGAAACCAAAGAAAGACAAGACAAAGAAAAAAAGATAATAATTAAAGGTGTGAGAGATTATGGTAAGAATGAATGTACCCTGAAGCTTGCAAGTGACCTTTTAAAAGACAAATTGCATTGGCAAGGCCAAATTTGCCAAGCATGGAGGGTGGGTAAACCCAGTGATGAGAGAGCCAGACCCATAAAATTCATCATGGAAAGTGCGTGTGACAAGCAAACTCTTCTAAGTAAGAAGCATATCTTAAAGGGCTCTTGCTTTTTTCTAGAGGAAGACTTAACTATCATGCAACAAGAGGAAAGAAAAAAAGAGCTATCAAAGGTCAGAGCAACAAGAGATGAGGGAAAAAGAGAATGGTTATAAAAAGACAAAGTTGTTATTGTTGTTTTCGGTCCTCCTTCTAAAACAAGACAGCAAAACAACAGTCAAGAAGTGATAGCAAATCCCTTAGCAGGAAATATCGCAAAAGGTCAAGATGGGCAAATAGGGATGTAGACTCAACTTTGAGTCTTGTATGCCAAAGCAAATAGCAATCAAGGTCTACTCAGGTTCCCTTAAGCTTAGTATGTTGGAACTACAGAGGATACCCGTGGAGGCGTGGACTTGGGTTAGGACCTATTGCGGAAGATAGGGACATAATATGTCTCGTGGAAACACATGAACATGAAGGGTCCAAGACACCCCTGTTTGAAAAATATATGAAGTTGGCAGTGTGGAACAAGGCAGCAGAGAATGGAAAAGGTCGCGGAGGTATCATGGTCTTAGTGAAGAAAAAGATAGATCGTTGCATTCAACTAGAAAAAGAAGACTCAAATAAACAATTTATATGGTTTAAAATATCAGAAAATGGAAATGTCATCAAAATTGCAGCATGCTACTTCGCCCCACAAGTTTCGAAAATTTACAAAAGGAGGGGGCTCGACCATAAAGACCCTTTTGCAGCATTAAATAACGATATTGTGAAGTATTCTCAAGTAGGTGAAATCCTTCTAGTAAGGGATTTCAACGCCAAGACCGCAAGTGAACAAGCTAGCATTATTTGTCATAGGGAAGATTGCAACCCTATTTGGCTTACAGAAGAAAGAAATCATCAATGGACAAGAATTTCAAAGAACAACAAAAGCCGCAATCTCTTTGGAGAACAGTTGCTTACCTTATGTGGAACTTTTGATTTAGTAATTTGAAATGGTTTGCCTATATGGACAAATTCTGGTAATTTCACCTGTAATACCTACAACGGAGCAAGTGTGGTGGATTATGCAATTTGTTCACATAGCTTATGTGAGAAAATGGAGGAAGTTATGATTGGTAAACAGCTCTGGGATTTAAAATATAATCACAAACCGATCTATCTAAATCTTTCTTGGACTGATAAGCAACAGGTTGGGACAAAAAATCAACACATTCAACAACCTCTGACAAAGGGCAAAATTCTTTTGACTCAAGAAAACTGTAATATCTTTAAGGAGGCATTAGAGAGACTTTGTAAGAGGGAGGAAATTATGTCCCAAGGCCTAATAATCAACAACTAACTAATTTAATTCAAAGGGCACTCACAAATTGCAAAAGAGCAAAGAATAGGAAACATGAAACAAATTGCTTTCCTGTTAATGCTTGGTTCGATGAGGAGTGCAAAAAAACAAGGAGAAGGTTGAGAGAGTCAAACTAGAAAGAAACAGACTTAAAAAGCTGCAAGCCGATTTTAAGAAAGAAAAAAGTTGATTTCATGGTCTCAAGGAGGGAAGAGCTAATCTTCCTTGGGAAAAATAACCCCAAACTATTCTGGAAGGAACTTCAAGCGAGCAAGAAGCAAACTGAAAACAATATTACAATGGACCAGTGGCTTGAATATGCAAGGCAAATCTATGAGCGGAATCCTAAGGTTGACCCCCCTCCCCCCTTAGTCAACACTGCCACCATTACTAAGTTTTTCACCGTGCAAGAGATTGAGTTGGGTATTAAGAAGTTGGGTGTTGGAAAAGCCAAAGATTTAGTAGAACTTCAAGCTGAATATCTAAAGTGGGGTTCAAAAACTCTTGCACCTCACATTACGGGAATCTTCAACAGCATCATTCAGCAAGGATTCCCTACATATTGGACAACTAGCCTCGCAATACCTCTTTTCAAGAGTGGAGATGTCAATGATCCCTCCAATTATAGGACCATAATGATAAACCCCTTGTTTGCAAAGCTATTTGGAAGCATGCTAGAAAATAGAACTAGCAAGTGGGTAGAGAAAAGGGACAAGCGTGCTAAAGGGAAAACGGGTTTTAGACCTAAACATTCCACGGTGGACCATGGTATTACTTTAAGGCACATCATTGAAAAAGTGTGGGAGAAAAAAGAGGAAGCCTTTTGTTGCTTTGTCAATTTCAAAAAATCTTTTGACATGGTTCCCAGGGATAAGCTATGGCACATAATGGAGCAACTTAGGGTTCCTATACATCTTAGAGCAGTTGTTCACAAGCTATATTGTGAGGTCAAAGTCAAAATCAGAACAACAGATGGTATCTCTGAAAGTTTCAGAAGTGATATTGGGGTCAAGCAAGGGTGCCCATTATCCCCTACCCTTTTTGGCTTATATATTGACAAACTTGAAGAGTGGTTAAACTTAGAGGGCAGGGATGGCGCCCTCATGGGTGAGTATGTGATAAGGCTTCTTTTGTATGCAGATGACCTTATTTTGATTGCGAAGTCTGCTCTTGGCTTGCAAGAGCACTTGATTTCCCTTGAGCACTTTTGTAGAACAGTCGGGATGCAAGTAAATACTAGCAAGAAAAAAGTGGTAGTTTTCCCTGGCAAAAGAAAGCATAAACATCATAAGTTCTACTTTGAAGACAATACCCTAGAAGTAGTGGAAGATTACAAGTACCTCGGAATCGACTTCAACAAAAATTTGAGTTGAGAAGGCTACAGGAAAAAAAGAACTCTTGGAGGTTGGAAAGAATTTTATGCTTTCCAAAATAGGTGCAAAGAGGCAGAGTTATGGGACAGGAAAACTATGTAAACCTTTTTTGGGCTCTTAGTGGTCTCGGTTGTTCTATATGGTTTTGAAGTTTGGGCCAGTAGTACCTCTGACTTACAGTGGAAGCAAATAGAAAAGATTCAAAAACACATGATTACAAGCAAGTTCAAAATTAAGAGGTCAGTGCCTTACGATATCATGCTAAGTGAAACGGGGGTGGCTTCTATTGAAACAATCGCTATGGTGAGACTCATAAGATATTTAAAAAGAGTTGAGCAAATGGAAGAAGGTAGATGGCCCAAGGTTGTATTCAATGACATATTGTGCAAAAGAAAGAAGACTTGGATGCGGCAAAATATTAAATGGCTTAGTAAGTGGGATATGTGCTTGAGCATGTGCCCCACGAATAGTAAAGAAATAAAGGCTTTTGTTATCAATAAGTTCCACAAATGAACTTGGGATAAAGAGATAGGGAGAAAGAGAAAGTATTATATTGAAGAGTTTAACCCTACCCACAATCAACATCAAAAGGCGTACATAGGGGCTAATATACCTTGGAAAGCCAAAATTCTTATTGCTCAATTAAGAACTAATTCCCATCAACTCCGTTGTGAGACCAGGCGCTGGAAAAGGCCAAAAGAAGCTTGGGCAGAAAGAGTGTGTATTTTTTGCACCGCTGGTAAGGTGGAGACATACAAACATTTCATTTTAGAGTGTGAAGCCTTTAAGGACTGTAGGGACAGGTACGCAAATGTCTTGATGGATAAATCTTGGGATGATTTATTTAACGAGGGGACAGTGGAAAAATTGGGGGTACTCATCGTCAAGTTGAACAGGAAAACTGCGTGCGAGATGGTCGGTCCCATAGGCTATTCTTAGCCTCATGGACGTTAAAATATTTTATTCTTCTTCTTCTTGAGTTTCATTTTTTAATTCTCCTCAATAGTATTAAGTTTACTATGCACCTAATTTAAATGGTGACAAAACTGATCACTATAGGTTTTAAGTTCTATTATTTATAAATTATACTTGAGTTTCATTTTTTAATTCTCCTATATAGCATTAAGTTTATTATACACCTAATCTAAATGGTCACACACACACACATGTGTGTGTGTGTGTATAGTTTTGAGTTGTATTATTCTATTTTATTGTAGCGTTTTTTTAACTAAATATGGTAAAACTTATTATAACTCGATTGTCAAATTGGTAATGAAGGTAGTCATCATTAGCTGCTATGTGCAAATGCAAGTTGACTCACCACTATCATTCAAGGAAAACCACTATTAGTCACTATTTTGATGCTTATTTTTGTCATTAAAATCTATGTTTTCCCTTAAAAGTCCATCCATATTCCTCATATTCTATCCATCTTTCCTTCAACACTTATTATATGAGGTATAATGGTCACTTCTTTTCATGAATTGAATTTTGCAATTTTAAAGCATTAAAATTAAATTTTTAACAAGAATTACGGGATTTTACAACTTCTCGTAATTGCTCCTAGGTTTGCATACTTGCAGGATAGTTGGGCGTGATCTGAGACATGTCGCAGAATCCCCGATGTCCAAGGATGGATGAATATCTATTAGCTTCACGGAAATAGCTTCATAGGTGTATGGTCAATGATGGTCAAACCACGCCACTTGTACAGGAAAAACTATGCTTTCTAGCATAAAATCTGGGCAGTTTTGAGATTTCGTGGGAATTTTCCAATTTTTGTGGATCTGAAGGATGAATTCGACCTTTTAAGAGAAAATATAGGATCGCATCCCCAAATCAAGATTATGGTTGTAAACATTTTGTATAAATACCTCAAAGCATACATAGTTTAATAACTTAAGAATTTGGATTTTGTACTTTGGGATTTACTAGAATTTGCAGACCTTCGAATTGTTATCAGATTGGTGTTAATTCATGTTGTTGGAGTAGTTTATCAGTAATTAGCAAAGTTTATAAGATCTAATTGTATTCAAGTGTGCAAGTGAAGCATTGGAGGGCCCCCTTTACCAAGCATGCGCATTCATTATTTTTCCATCTTCTTGCTTATGGCATGGATTGCATTTTTATTTATTGTAGCTTGCTATTGAAATCATATTCATTATAGTATTGTTTACTTCAAGCTTTGATTATATCATTTACTAGTTTAATGATTTTTTTTAGGATACACATCTAAGTTGTTGTAACATTAGCATAGATTGTGAGTTTGTTTCTTGTGAGTTAATTTCTTGTAAAATAGATCAATGTATAATTTGTCTTCAACAACAGGATGTTATAGTTCTCTATGCTTTTTAATATCTTATATTTAGGACAATTGATGAATCAAATGTTGATGGAAGGAATTTAATCATATTAGGGGGTTTAGTACTTCTTAATCCTACAGTGTTCATTATATCTTATATTTATTTCTTTTAGACTAAGTTTAGATCTAAAACCATATACTTTGGATGTGCTTCTAAGTTATACAAATACCATATTTACAATTAAATTATATGCCCTAATTTACATCAGTAGATTAGGCCAACATTTTTGGTGTCATTGTCGGGGATGCACATTTAGAGATAGACTTAGGAAAGTTCATTAGCATAGGTGGTTTAAAAACACACACACACAGAATTTAGTTATTTTTTCTTTATGTCTAGAAAAAGAGATGATAAAGGTGTATTTTTTAAACAAAACCCCCCAAAAACTAATCAACCATCACTAGGTACAGGAACATCTACATCTAAGAAAAAATAACTCACTACACCAACTGCTGGAAAAGACACTTTGGATGAATTAGAAGAAAAACAACATTCAGGACAACGATTAACTTTCATTGATATACAAACCTTATTAGCTCATGAAGTAAAAAGGAAACAAATACAAGTAGCAACATCTTCTGCACAACCTATCCTTGAACAATTGGAAAAAGTACATCCCATCCATAGTGAAAAATCAAGAGAAGAATTAGAAAAGGCTTTTGAGGATCAAGAAACTCTAACTGAGGAACTTTTGGAATCTAGAATGCCTGAAGAAGAAACCTCGAATATACCAAGAAGAGGACCAACTGCAAAACAACATAGAGAGTATGACAGACAAAGGGAAGAAGAAAGAAGAAGAAGCCTCGTATATACCAAGAAGAGGACCAACTGCAAAACAACATAGAGAGTATGACAGACAAAGGGAAGAAGAAAGAAGAAGAAGAGAAAGAGAAAATGAATCCAAGAGAAGAGAAGATGAAAGAATTGGAAGAACATAAGAAGAACAAGAAACTACTATCGGGTTTCTAATCTTAGATACCAGTGCCATTTTAGGAGAAGAGGTAGAAATGAAAGATATTCCACCATCTGTTTTACCTAACTTGTATGGTATGGCTTCTGAAGATCCGAATTAATTCTTGTTTGAATTTGGCATTTTAGGTCGCACATATGGATATGTTGATGATATACATAAACTTCGTCTCTTTCCTGCTACTCTTAAGGAAACTACACTAAAATGGTTCATGGAACTAGGAGAACATACTATAACAAATTGGGATGACATGAGAAAATTATTCCTAAATAAATATCAAGCATATTGTAAATATAAAAATTAAAAGGATGATATTTTTAGAATGTCTCAACAAGAAGACAAGAGTTTAGAGAAATATCTTGAAAGATTTATATATAAATTACAAAAATCTAAACACAGTTCTTTGACTTTTGATATCACCCAAACAATCTTCCTAAAATGTATATAAGATGAATATCTTGATGTTCTAAATGTAATGGGAAAATGAGATATTTCTTACTTACCATTTGATGAAATTTCAAAACTATGTCAAAAATAATCAAGAGGTCGAGCAAGAACTCAAAAAAGAGATGCCATTTCTAAAATTACAAAATCGACAACAGGAAGTATAACAAGAGTTGAACTTGGAAATTTATTAGAAGATTTTAAAACTGATCTTTTAAATACATTAGGGACACAAGTTGAGACATTAAAAACTAGAAAAAGAAAAGAAGAACAAGACCAAGTATTATCATTTTTTTGTCCCAAATGTAGGAAGAAGCATCCATTGAAAGAATGTCTTGTAGATAACATTCAGATTTGTTGACTTTGTACAGAAAATCATATCACTGATGATAGTCCTAGGTTGAAGGAATTGCAAGCAACTCATATGGAAGAAAGTCAAGGCATGGAATCTATTTATCATTTAGCACCAAAAATACCTTGGCAACCACCTTTTTTCAGGTATGTCTAAACATCCTATATAGTAATTTCCTCAAAATTATCAATATCTTGTTCAAAATTCATGGAATGCTACTATGCCTTGGAAAACTTGACTTCCTCAACAAAACCAAAACCAACCTTCTCGAGATTGGCGAGGATATGCTTACGGGAATAAATTATACCAACATCCATACCAACAACCATATCAACAATCCTACCCACAGTGATACCAACAACCATATCCTCGACAATCTTTTCCTTATCAATAATTTCAACATAATCAACCACAAAGTTCATTTTCTCAACAACCATTACCTGCACCACAATTAACCCAACCTCAACAACTTCACTTACCATATAACCAACCCTCACCTAGACTAACTTAGTTACTATCCCAACCAGTGGCAAATCCTAGTAACAAAGTGGAAAAAACTCATGTATAACATTGATGAAGGAACAACATTTCCTACATACTCAATCCTTCCTATATAAAACATCCACTTAAGGTTTGGGAAAGTTTTACAAAAGGATTCTCATGTCATCATAAAAGAACAAGGAGAGGAAGAGAAGATTCCTGAAAAATCTAACACGGAAGATTTGCAAATAGACAATCAGATTCATAAGAGTAAGACAATGATAACCCAAACACCTGCTTTTTTCAGAAAGGTTAATTAGGGAAAAACAACCAATATCTCTTCTTAAATTCGATGTTTTAGATGAATTGAAAAATGTCTGTGTGAAAATTCCTCTATTGAAAGATATTACAGATATTCCAATATATACAAAGGAAATCAAGGAATTATGTCTAAAGAAAATTGGCAAAAGAAAGATCCGCCAACAATTCATGTGATTGGAAATTTAGCAGGCTTAATGTCAAACACTATTTTAGTTGAAAAATATGTTGATCCAGGGATTCCAATGGTAACAATAACTATCAACAATTTTTCAATTTCTAAGACATTAATCAACTTAGGTGCAACTATCAATGTGATGACCTTATAAGCAATGAAATATTTGAATTTGCAAAATCTTCGACCAACCACTACAATCTTAAAACTAGTTGATAGATATAAAGTAGTTCCAAAAGGTATACTTGAATATATCATAGTTTCTTTGGATTGTTGGGAGTGTCCAGTAGATTTCTTAGTTATTCAACCAACATATAATCTAGGAGGACATCCATTGATTCTTGGAAGACCTGGTTGGCCACAGTTGATGTTTTCATTGGTTGTAGAGCATGGAATATGATCATTTCACATGGAAATGAAAATAAACAATTCATACTTTATCGTCTTGATCAAACACCTTATGTAGTAGATCAATTATCATGGCTTGATGAAACAAAACAACAACAAGAAGAAGTAGTTCAACCTATTTTACGTATTATTCAAGCTTTTGATTTTAGGGATGAAAATAATGAAGATTTGTTAGACAATTTCATTTTTGAACCAGATCTCTCTGAACAATTGAGAAACATACAATACATTGTTGCAGATCAGGTTTTAGGACAAAATTTTTAGGAAAATTGCGTAAACAATTCTTTAGGATCATCATTTAATGATATTTTTCCTGTTAACTCAATAACAAATGCTCAAAAAAACATAATTGAAATCAGTCCTGGGAGATATTTGAATATTGGTGCAAATCTTGAACCATCTCAGGAAGAACAATTGATTACATTATTGAATAAACACCATAAAACATTTGCTTGGGAATACACTGATATGCCTGGAATTCATCCAGAAACATGTACTCATCATATCTACACAAATGATAATATAAGACCTCTAAGACAACCTCAACGAAGAATGAATCCAATGATGAGAGAGATAGTTAAAGAAGAATTGCAACAATTATTAAAGGTGGGATTTATCTACACTATCTCTGACAGCCAATGGGTTTCTCCGTTAGTTGTTGTACCTAATAAAAATGTAAAATGGAGAATATATGTAGATTATAGCAAATTAAATAAAGTAACACTTTAGGATTACTTTACGTTACCATTCATAGATCAAGTCTTGGATGCCTAGTTGGGAAAAAGTATTTTTTCTTCCTATATGGATTTAGTGGCTATAATCAAATTAAAATAGCATTAGAAGACCACGGAAAACTAATTTTACATGCCCTTGGGGTACATATGCTTATAAGGTATTACCTTCTGGTTTATGTAATGCTCCAACTACTTTTCGAAGAGCATTTATGGTTATTTTTGTCTATTTAATACATGAATGTAGAAGTATACATGGATGATTTTTCTATGTATGGCAATACTTTTGATGATTCCTTAAAGAATTTGGAAAAAATCTTAAAAAGAAGAATAGAAACAAATTTGTCTCTTAGCAATGAAAAATGTTTCATGATGTTAACTAAAGGAATAGTATTGGGTCATCATATTTCATCATCAGAAATTACAGTGTACCTTGCAAAAATACAAATGATTGTGAACTTATCAGAACTAGTAAATCAGAAAGATGTGAGAAGTTTTCTTGGGTATGCAGGCTATTATCGAAGATTCATTGAACATTTTAGTAAAATAGCCTTGCCATTATTCAAATTACTTGCAAAAGGTGTACATTTTCATTGGGATACTAATTGTTAAACTGCCTTTCAGAAGCTCAAATAAAAGCTACAATCAACGCCTATCTAAAGAGGAACTAATTGGCCTTTGTCATTTCACATCTCTATAAATGCATCAGATATTGCAATAGGGGCATCTTTGGGTAAAAAATAAAATATTATGACTTATGTTATTTATTTTATTAGCAAAAATCTAACCCTTGTAGAATTAAATTACACAATCACTAAGAAGGAAATGTTGGTAGTAGTACATGCTGTGAATAAATTTAATCACTACATCATTGGTTATGAATTCTTTTGTCCATATAGATCATTTTGCTATAAGGTATCTCATGAACAAACCTATTACCAATGGCAGGGTAACAAGATGGTTGTAATCGATCCAGGAATTCAACATTACTGTCCTATATAGACATGGAAAGAAAAATCAAGTGCCAGATTTCCTATCTCGATTAAATAATCCATGTGAGATTGTTCCCGTCTCAGATAATTTTCTTGATAAACAATATTTTCCATTTCAGTTATAACTCCATGGTATGCTGATATAGATAACTATTTATCATTGGGAAAATTACCTCCATCTTTCTCATCAAAATAAAATAACAGAATAATTAAGCAAAGTGCTATATACAAATGGGTTAATGGAGAACTTTTCTATACATGATATGATCTCGTCATTAGAAGATGTGTAAGACAAGATGATATATTAGAAATTTTAAAAGCTTGTCATGCTGAACCTTGTGGTGGCCATTTTGCAGATAAAATAACAACATACAAAATACTCAACTTGGGGTACTATTGGCCATCTCTCTTTAAAGACTCCAAGAAATATCTTAAAAGCTATGATAGCTGTTAGAGGATGGGAAGACCAGTACCATATGATGAAATGTCACTTAATCCACAAGTTCTCACAAAGCCATTTGAAAAATGGGCTCTTGATTTCATCGGTCCTATCAATCCACCATCAAAAGGAAAGAGGTTCATATTGGTATGTATAGATTATGTTACAAAGTGGGTGGAAGCCAAAGCATTGCCAAGAGCAACAGAACAAACAATAGTGAATTTTCTCTTTGAAGACATATTTGTAATATTTGGAGTTCCTAGAGAAATTTCCATTGATCAAGGAGAACTGTTTACTTCTAAACTGGTACAAGACATAGCAGCAAAATACAAAATCAATCATCGAAAATCAACACCCTATCATCCTCAAGCTAATCGACGGGTAGAATCTACTAACAAAACTTTGGAAGAAATCATGACCAAAATAGTTCAAATGCATAGAAAAGATTGGTCAGAAAAGCTCAATGAAGCTTTATTGACATATAGAATTTCTTGGAAAAACACTATTGGTTTCACTTCTTATCAACCGGTCTATGGTAAGAAAGTACTATTACTAATTGAGTTTCAAATTCATACTTTCAAATTAGCAGGTGATTTGGGAATAGATCTCCCTGAGGCACAAAGAGAAAGGGTCACGCAGTTAAATCAATTAGATGAAATAAGGCAAGCAACAATGGAACAAACTATTTTGGTAAAACAATAGAGAGCAAAAAGGCATGATAAATTCACCAAGAAGAAATAGTTTATAGTGGGATATTGGGCCTTACTGTTTGATTCAAAATTCAAAAATTTCAAAGCTAGATTTACAACTCATTGGCTTGGTCCATATGAGATTGTAGAGGTGTATGATAATGGCTCAGTCAAACTTTGAACAATAGATGATGAAGCAAGCTCATTCATAGTTAATGGACATAGGCTAACGCTTTACAATAAGCCTATAAACAAAGAAGATTTTTTGGAACATATATCTCAACAGGATGAGATAGAAGTGTTGGATAAACACACTCTTGTGTCTCCTTCACATTCCTCTTAATATATATATATATATATATATATATATATAAAGTCTGGAGGTTGAAGATCACAGGAGCAGCAGGACAAGATGTCTTTTCTCAATTTTCTTCCTCTTTCGGATCTTTTATGTTTCCCTACGTCGGTTCAAGGAACAGAAGAACATACATTAGATCTGGACGTCAGGATGTACATCATGTACCCACAATGGATTTGGATGAAGTGGACTATGATATTCCTTCTCCCACAAAAACCACATTCGCAACACATGAAGAGATGAAGAGATTAGATGTGGCAGTGCTTTTAAGAAGGATAACGACGATGAAGTGATATTTTGAACACAGACCAATGTTTCGAGCTATGATCGTCAATTATCACCCATGCTAAGAAATGATGGATCAGGGATGACAACAAGAGACCTGGAATCAAAATTGAGTCTCTGGAAAGGGGCCCGAGCCAAAAAGGAGCCAACAGTTTTGGTGGTGGGAAGGGAGATTGGAATTGAAGAAATCTCGGAATATCTAGCCACTGCACTCGTTGGAAGGTTTTGAGGTGAGCAAGTTGGTGAAAATTCTTTACAATCCTAGATTGAAATGAATTGGGGTACACTATTGGACCAAATACTGTCCTTCCACATCCTCTCGAGGAGATGGATATTGTTTAAGGTGCACTCAAAATTGGACGAATAAAAATTATTGGATCGAAACTGGACCTGGGGTCCATCAGGACTAATTCTAAAAAGGTGGCAGGTTAATTTTGATGTTAAAAGAGAGCCGCAAAATGTACAACAGGTTTGGTTAATCATTCTGAGACTGCCAATGATCTTCTGGAAAAAACCTGTGTTGGAGGAAATCGACAAAAAACTCGAGAAATTCATTTCTCTAGAGGAGAAATGGGACAAAAGGATCTATAGAAGATGTGCAAGAATCTTGGTAGAAGTGGACCTACACAACGAGTTATATGAAAACATTAAGCTGGAACTAAATGGTAGCATCTGGAATTAGAGATTTGATTATTGGAAAATTTTGTCTAGATGCTTTGGGTGCAGACTGGTAGGCCATAATATCTGAGATTGCTCGATTCCTACACAGAGTACTCAGATCAAAATGAAAATATGGGTTAAAAATTCATCGGGAACATTAGGAAAAAACGAGGGAGCAGGGGTAGAGGCTAAAGGTGACAGGAGCAATGCACCAAAGGAGCACGCACAACCATGCAAGATAAAGGAAGGCACGTCAACTACACCCCCGGTATGTTTGATGTCTCTAGTGAAGTTTATTATGTTATTTCTTCTGTTATGGGTTTCCCACTGGTAACAGAGGATGTTCCTTTGGTGGGTAGTAATCCCAATTACTCCAAAACGTTTGTCCTATCATCACCAAAAGCTTCAAGCAAACCTGCTACCCCCAAGCCAATTGAGAACACGGTACAATCGACAAACACTAGAGTCTACAATACTAGGGCGAGGGTGGCTTCCTTGTCAGGAGGTGAAGAATTTTTTTTTGGAGGATTGAAACAGGATGATGTGCCTATAGTCCTCTTGGGAAGGAAGTCCCAGTTAACAAAAGCGAAAAATCAAGCATTGTTAGAAATCAAAGCTGGTAAACAAACCACAATAAACAGGGCCCTTAGAGCGGGGAAGGACTATCCCAGGGATAAAAAATGTGGTGTCTTTCCTACAATACAAGGGGGCTAGGGGGATCCCCCAAAATAAATTCCTTAAGATGATGATTTTTATTCTGAAGCCTTCTATCATCCTTCTTCAAGAAACAATATCAGAAGGTGGAAAAGCAAAGGAAATCCTAGAACCTTTCTTAAAAGATTGGTCATTTGAATATATCAATGCGGAGGGACACTCAGGAGGGTTAATTTCGGCTTGCAACCCAGCTCTGAAAAAGGTAGACTCAAGTAAGCACGAAAATGTGTTGAAGATAACTCTTGAGGGCAGTTCCACAAGAGAAACCTTTACCTTTTTAAACCTTTCCACAGTAGAAGATATTTTTGGGAAAAGTTATCCTCTTCAAGGCTTTTGGACTATCACAATATGATATTAGGTGGAGATTTGAATTTGCTCATCTAGATTCCCTAAGTAACTTATTTATAACTCTGTTCGAGTCGAAAGGACTCGTTGATGTACAACCTAAAAAATTGGAGCCAACTTGGAGGAATGTGAGGAATGGGGAAAATGCTATCTCTAAAAGATTGGATCGATTCTTGATATCAAAGAATTTTTTCACAAGCCCCCTAACAATCGCCTCATGGATAGAAGATGGATGAATTTTGGATCATCGCCTCATTATGATCTTAATCAACATTCCAGAGCAGAAACCACCTTCTCCTTTCAAGTTAAATCTGGTCTAGTTGAGAAAAGAAGAATATAAGGATTTGATAGAAAGAAGTTGGACCCCATTAAGGTCAAACACTAATGCTACATACATGCAACAGTTTATGGACAACCTAATAAAGGCTAAAAAAGTCTCTAAGGAGTGGGGCAAAATGTTTTGTGAGCAACAACAGTCTGAACTAAAGAAAGTGGAAGAAGGTATCAAGAATATGTATAGGGAGAACGGAGCAAGGGTCTTCCTTGAATCAGAACTAAAGTCTCTTAGAGATCTAGAACATAGACGCTCTATATTGCTAGACAAAGAAGAGAAGTTTTGGAGGCTAAAAATCATAACGATATGGATAACTGAAGGAGACAACAATACCAAATTCTTCCATAGATATGCTACACATAGAAGAAACGTAAATACAATAAAGGACATACAGAACGATCAAGGCATCAATGTCAGCTCATTGAGAGGTAAGTGTGAAACAGGGGTCTCTTATTTTAAAAGCATTTTTAGTGAACCATGGGGATGCCCGATACAAGAAATGTTAAAAATACTACGACTCTTCCCTAAATCAATAACTGAGGAAATGAATGATGCCTTAGCAAGTGAAGTGACGGAAGAAGAGTTGTGTAGTATTGTACATTCTTTTCAAAAAGGAAAGAGTCCCGTGCCAGATAGTTTTTCAATGGACTTTTTTATGGGCTTCTATGATCTAATCAAGTAAGATTTGTTGAAGGTGGCTAGAGAATCTCAGCAGTCAGGCAAGGTTTTGGGATCCATGAATTCCACTTTTATAGCCTTAATCCCAAAGAAACAAAAACCCACCAAATTTGGAGATTTTTGACTGATTTCATGCTACAATACAGTCTATAAGATAATTACCAAATTAATTACATAGAGGATAAAGTTGGTCCTAATTTAGATCGTCGAGGAAGAACAATTTGGGTTTTTGTTTAATAAAAAAATCCATGATGCGGTCTCATTAGCCCAAGAAGCTATTAATTCAATAATCAAGAAGAAGCTTAATGATTTTTCCTTAAAACTTGATCTGTCCAAATGCTACGATAGAGTCAACTGGACTTTCTTAATACTTTTACTTATACATACAGGTTTTGCAATAGAATTGGTGAATTGGATAGTGGGTTGTATATCCTCGGCATCCTTTGCGGTTTTAATCAACGGCTCACCTTCCTCCTTTTTTAGGCCATCAATAGGTCTACGTCATGGATGTCCTCTTTCTCCATTCTTATTTTTACCGATAGCTGGAGCATTAAGTAAATTGATACACCAAGCTAAAAGAGAAGGAGATTTAAAGGGAGTATTGATCTCTTAGATGGTGGAGCTGACGCATATGGAGTTTTTAGATGATGTACTATTGATGCGCGAAGGATCTATGGACAAATCAAATCTAACTTTAAACAAAGTTAACGAGGAATTACAATAGAGGTTCAAGACAAAAGTTGACTTTTCCCTTAATCCGCTAAGTGAAGGCTTCAAATATTTGGGTTTCTTCCTCAATCCTAATGCTTATTCCTTTAAGGATTGGACTTGGTTATACAAGAAAGTGGAAACACGAATTTCTTGTTGGGACAACATATTTCTCTCAAGAGGAGGTCGCATGACACTTCTAAAATTAATACTTAAGAGTATATCGGTATGCTGGGAATCCATTACATACATACCGAAAGCAATTCTTACAAAGATTCGTAAAATGTGCTTTTTTAATTTTTGTGGACATCCAGTAAAAAGAAGGAAGGAATCCCCTTGGTGAAGTGGATAACAGTGGCTAGGAAAAAGGAGCTGGGGGGTGGGGGATAAAGAACCCCATTCTATTTTGCAAAGCTTTAGCAACAAAATCCCTTTGGAGACTAACGTAGAATACCATCACTCTATGGGGTAAAGCACTGACCTCAAAATATTGCCTAAATTCCTCAATTGTAGATTGGTTCAGAAGTCAGGATAAAAGTCATAAAGGTTGTTCGGTCAAATAGAAAGCCTTAGTTCTCTCGTTCCCCTTGATAGGTAAATGGACATAATGGTGCATTGGAGATGGCAAGAGTGTTAGAATAGGCGAATACCCCTAGGTCGGATCTGGAGGTTCCTATGCGCTTACCTCAAACTTAATAACACAGTTACGAAGACAGAATATAAAAATAGTAGCAGATGCAAAAGTCAAACCCTCCCAAGCATTAAATAGAGAAAAGTGGAAAACTGCACAGGATATTGGGCTCGTGAATGAAGCTGCAGAAGAATGGGCACGTTTCATAAACACTTTGAAGTCAAGTTTCATCTCTTTGAATGACAATAAACCAAATAATATGGTTTGGATGAAGAATAGCTCTACAGGAGTCTTTTCGATGAAATTGGGGTATGAGGCTCAAGCAATGGAATCCTTTACAGAAGAAAAATAGTGGTGGTGGCTTACAGTATGGAAAACCGCAGGCCTCGTGAAGGCAAATATTTTGATCTGGTTAGCATTAACGAATAAGTTGCTTACTTGGGAAAATTTGGCAAGACGTGGGTGGTCAGGACCAAGCATGTGTGTTATGTAAAGCAAGCTATGAATCCACTTTTCACTTGTTATCTTCTTGCCCATATGCAGGGACAGTTTGGAGAGAAACCTCAAAAGAACTTAGCAACTCAGAAATGACGACGGAAGACTCTCTTGAAAGAAGATGCAGAAGCTGGTGCAAGAATCCTTTGGTACAATGCTTTGATGCCTTTATGTATCTGTTTATCTATGGTATATGGTGGGATAGAAATGCAACTATATTCCAAGAACGTCGGATTCCTAAAGCAATAACTATTTCCTGATTGTGCAATGGACAAGAGAGCACAAAAATAAGGAAAAGCAGAAAATGATACGAGTGTTAAATGCCCCCAACGTAGACAAAAAAATTCCTTGGGATTTTTTCGATGGATCCAACCAAGGAGATCCACCCCTGGGAGGATCTGGAGCAATTATTTATCTCACAGGAGGTGCAGATTCTCACTAATTTGGCCCAAGTCATTGCTCAAATAATAAGGCAGAATTCTCATCACTTTGGGTGGTCCTCAATTCTGCATTGGATCACAATATACACAATCTCCAGATCTTTGGGGACTCCAAGATGGTCATAGACTAGGCTAAAAACAAGATTCATATCAGAGCGCCACATCTACAACATTTATTGGAGGCAATCAAAAGACAAATCGAAATGTCTGGATCCATTTCCTTCTACCATGTATACGATGAGCTGAATGAGGAGGCTGATGCTCTCTCTAAGAGTGCTTTACTCTTGGCTCCTGGTATGGTCATCGAGGAGGAGAGAAAGAAAAGCCAAACCACGATATAATGTTGTTTTAAAGTTTTGATAGTTTAGTTTTGTTGATGGAAAGGGTATATTGTACTTATAAAGTGATAAACATAGAAGGATATAAGTTTTTAAGCTAGTTTTCTCAAGACAATTAAGAACTCAGAAATGTAATGACAACTCAAGGAGCTATGATGTAAGTACATTTTGGACAGCCAATGTTATTCTATATGAATAAAAAATAAATTCCTTGGAATATATATATATATGCAGCTAATGTTATTCTATATGAATAAAAAAAAATTCCTTGGAATATATATATATCAAGGAGCTATGATGTAAGTCCATTTTGGACAACCAATGTTATTCTATATGAATAAAAGATTTTTTTCCCTGGGGTAAAATATATAT
>LPNX010735354.1:163687-275091 GCA_001517045.1 Pseudotsuga menziesii
GACAAGTCAATAAATAAGGTTGGGAAGAAGGCATTCAAGAAGTTAAAATTCTGAGTTTTCTTGAAAACCTTATATATATGATAACATTTTACTGAAAGAGCATTTCAAAGTCATTGAAGAAGTCAAGTAGAGGGACCTAAAGGGTACATCAAGCAGAGGAACCTGACAAGAACTTAAGATTTGTCGCAAATTTAACACTTTTTGAATATCATAGTGACTCCAAGAGCAGTAAAGAACTTTAGAGATTTTCGCAGCAGGATTCCAATCCAAGCTAGTTACAATAAAGCAGTATGACAAGCACACTGGAAGGAGCATCAAATAAGTTTGTAATAATTTTCTTTTAATGTTTTAAAATTTTGCATGATTCTTCATTTTTAGTAATGACAAAAGCAATTATTACCCTCACAACTTCCTGCACTTTCCCATTCATTCCATTACCCTTACACATAAAAAACAATGATCAAGGGACTTGTTTTGGTTATGAGGAATGTTCTTGAATCTCAGTCCTATTTCTGCAACTCCATACATACTGCGATTTCAGTGATTTTGATCACAAGGAGAAGTTGTAAGAAGGGGACATTCTTTAAACAGGATGAGAAGATTTTTTTATGATTTTAACCTAAAGATTTTTACAAATCAAATCTAGCAATAAAATTGAAAACATGCTCTAAGCTTGACTTATGCATTAGGAGTTATAATTTTGAAAAAAATGCATAAAGCAATAATATGGGCATATACTTTTTTAGCATAAATGAAAATTATGGTGGACGTTGATGTGATTGAAAGACCAATGATGATGAAAGAAGGGAATGGAAACTCATAAGTGGCAGATGTATAATGCAACTATCCTCAACAATCATACCCTTGCATTCTTCTTACTTCCATGAATCTTGCTGAGTATGGGGATTCAAAACCTTGATCGAGACAATGTAATATGAGTTGATGGGAATGAACTAACTTCCTCCAACGCAATGGTAAGTGGCGGTTACAACCTTTCAATGCATTTTGTTCAGAACGATATCTCCACTCCTGCTCTATTGAAAATCATGAATCCTGCAGATAGAGCTGGTACTTTTTGAAGCATCTCGATCCTTTCCAGCATGTTCACCTCCATGAAGTTCTTTTGAAGAGACATTGTTGTTTATCCCTGAGATTTGAAACTTTGCTACTAAATCAATTACTCCTGCATAGAATACATTTGAAAAATGAATAATATGTTGACAATTCCATCTGTCAACATATGAATTTCATCTATATGATAAATCATAGAACTTAAGTTGCCAAAATCAAAGAGATGCCCTGGATTTGGATGCACAAATCGTGGATAGGAGAACATGTTCAGGTAGGAGTAGTCTGAGGAAAGGTAAGTTTGAAATTGTTGTTAAAGAGTTCGTTAAATTTGCACCAATTTGACTTCCATAGCAACATTCTGAAAAAGAAAAGGGTCGTTATTTTGGCAGAGGTTGATAAAAAACATAGTATAAAAGTATACATTTTCATAAAATTCATGATGGCTACAAAGAAAAGTTTTTCACTCTCTCTCTTTGATTTGAAGAAAGAATGGAAGATTTTTGTTTCTTGTTTAACAAAAATTTCGTTGAAAACACACAAAATTGAAAATTAAATATCTTGCAAGTTAGGAAAAGGAAAATTTTGGAAAAGACTACATAGGGTTAAGATTTGCTTGAAGAAATAGGTAGTAAGAAGAAGGTTTTCTTTTTGGAATTGAAAATGGTATCTAGATTTGAATCTGAAAGTTTTTATTCATCCGCAATTCATGAAGGTTGTTTGGAGATTTTTGAAAAAAACTAGTGGATTTCTTTCTTTGAAAAATTTGATGGACATTGTGAAAAAATTGGTTTATAATTTGCTTGTTCATTTGATGGTGAGAGGGATACAGTGGGTAACCTCACCATTAGACTATTTGAAGATATCATAGTAGAAATCATTGGGTTACCTAAACAAGGGAAAGATACTTCAAAACAAAACAATTCAAAGACAAATCATGGACACCTTTCATATCCATATCTAGGGCAGTATCAGTAGATTGGAAAAGGGAATACCAAGAAGTTGGTTGATTCATCCATGGGATGAAATAGCTTATATAATTCATAAATTTATTACTTGTGAGGGAAGGTTCAATATTATGTATCTATATCACATTAAATTGATGCAACATTTGAAGAATGACTCTGAAATCAATATGCCTTACTTTTTGTTGCAAAGCCTTTTTAAGATGGCCACGGTTGTTTAGAAACAAGAAATGAATAAAGAGAAAAGTTTATACCACTATAGCTTCATCAAAATGATCATCACATATGAATTACAAAAGCAGGACTTGCCATGGCAACAATTTGTGGTTGATAATGGTTTTGAAATAATAAAAGAAGAATTAAAGGAGAAATAAATTTTGATGATAACAGATAATGAAGAGGAAATTCAAAAATCCAAGGAAACAAGCTCAAAACAACCTATGGTGAGGATAAGAACAAGAAGTATGGTGAAAATAGAAAAATAATTCCAAATACAAGACAAAATCTTCACTACCTATGAGAGAAAATCAAGAAAACACCAACGAGGTTAAAAAGGATAGATAACAGAACATGATGATGAATCACAACAAATTCAATATGCATATATTCAAACTTTGGAAGAGTAATAAAAATGTGTTGGGTTCCAAAATAGACCCTTTTTGTCTATATTCAGTAATGCCTTTTGGCCCTGTTTTTCCCTATTTTTTCTATAACTCAAGCGTGTATCTTCCCAAACCAAGCATGGATTTTAAAGGTATAATTTATTATTGCTCTATTTCATTAATGCTGGATATTGTATATGGTTATGAACTTTATCTTTGAATTGAGCTTACTTGTGATTGATTTGATCAGAAAAGTTCAGAACCTCAAAGGAATCCAAATGTAGCAACTCGTTGAACTCGTGGAGTAAAGAATGCCCGACGTTAGTTGGATTTTTCAGGACCCGGTTGAAATATTGATCAGATAAGCTTGAATGTCTTTCCACGCTGCCAACTAAAATAATACAAGCATCTTTCCTTATAATCAGCTGGAACATGTTCGACTTGTTGAACATTTCAGATTAAATGGCTCATTTATGATTATGAACTGATTCCACTTAATGTAATAATGGTTGTAATTGTTTCTATTTTTATTCGGCAGCTTGAAGATCATATATATTCATGGTTTCCCGATATTAGTGGATTTCAACTACCTCATATTTGTATAAATATAGATAGACAATTTGAGCCAGGGGGTTGACATTATTGAAAAAGATTGTAGCAGAAGGGTACGACACTATAACTATATTTTCATCGTTTTAATGAAAGGTGCAACAATTCTTAATATCCCTGTGTCTTAGAATTTGTTGAGCCTTTAACAACATCTTTGTTAGAAGGCCATAGGCTACCTTCTCACAGAGTTGCTGGAGTTAGTGGATGTTTTAGTTTTAATTATTTTGGTTTGGTGTGGAATTCTAGTCGGGTGTATTTTCAGATGGCTACAACTGTAGCTACTAGATAATTGCATCATTATAATTTGCCTTTGGTTTGCTGCAACAACGTGGTGTGAACAGTCGACTATGTAGAGTAGTTTTCTTTCCTATGCAAGTGTGTTAACTAGTATCATTGTTACAGTCACGCTCAGCTCCAACGCATTATTGTTATTTATCTTTCCTAGAATTTGCTAAATTGGATATATCATTATTTTCATAAACTGAATATTTTGGTGATGGTCTGTATTTCTTTTAATTTGGTATTTTAACTTTAGGCTTTAACTTCTTGCAAAAGCAATTCTAGTTAATTTATTCTTAAATTAGTTGTTGTAGGATTGATGTTCTAGGAATTAAGAATCCTTTGAGTTCTTAGATTGGTAATTAAGATTGGTTTTCACAGAGAGTTGAGTCGGCTGAGCAGTTGGTAGGATGAATTATCTTTATTTTATTAGTCAGCTACTGAAGTGTTTATGCATATATTTTGCTTAGTTACGTTTGAAATAAACAGACTTTCCCCGGTTTACAATTTATATTGAGCACTCTGCTTGTTCACTGAAATTAATGAGCATATAGAGTGACCAACATTTTGGTGTCGTTGCCGCGGAAGGTAATTGGTAGACATAGATGGTAGTTGATTAAGTTCAATTTCTTTAGCTATCCTGGTTTTTGGGGTTGCAGGGATGATAAGACGTAGTGAAGAGCTGCACATCCTTCAACAGGCCGAACAGGTTCCTACCCCAAGGATCGGGTATGATTATTTAAGCTTGCATGAATACAAGAAGAACATAACGCATACCCCCAAAGTTGCTAACTCGAGAGGAGGAAGAGGCCATGGTGGTAATCCAGGGCTAGGCAGGGCCACATTTATTAACGAATTGATTGCTAGGGTTGATTCTTATATTGGAGCCTTTCGAAGATAATCTTCAGGAAGGGGAAACTTTGTCCTCCCTAGGCTGGAGTATTCAATATCAATCATGGAGAGACAAGTAGGGGCTTCAACCCCACCTGTTATTCCCAAGAAGTAGTCACCAGCGGATAGAGAAAGTTCTGTGGGGGTAGGTAAACTGAAGGAGATCTATCGAATCAATAGGAAGGAGGTTACTAAAGAAGAGTGGTTGAAGTTTTGACAGGAATTCGAGGAGCAGAAAAAAAGAGAAGAGCAAGAGAACGAGGAAATTATGAACAATGAATGCCACCTTGATGATCGTGAAGAGGGAGTGGGGGAAAACGACAACAACAATGGAACCAATCAACATGAAGAAACAATTTCTACACTTCAGATCCCCATTCGACAGACAATTAGACAGGATCCCATGAAAAATATCTCACCCTCAATACTGCCAAATTTCCAAGGTAAGTCCACTGAAGATCCAGATGAATTCCTTTTTGAATATGATATTCTTTGTCAAAGCTATGATTATATCTCTAGCGAATAGAAGTTAAAATTATTTCCTGCCACTTTGAAAGGAAATGCTTTGTGATGGTTTATGAGTTTGGTTGGTGGAACTGTCACAACATGGGATTAAATGAAACAAGTATTTCTTTCGAAGTTACAATATTATTGCAGGACTAAGGACAAGAGAGAGGAATTATTTAAAATGGTGTAGAAAGATGATGAAATCTTGGAGGAGTTTGTAGAAAAACTCCTATATAATGTACAGAGATCGGTCCATACTTATATTGGGAGGGATGTTCTTAAATCATTTTATTACGAGGAATAAGAGAAGATTGCCTCGCTATGCTCAATTTACTAGGAAAGGGGGACATCTCTAAGGAATGTTTTGATCATGTTGTGGATCTATGTTGAAGATAATCTAGAGGGTCTTCTATAACTAGTACGAGAGATCGAGATGTCCTTACAAGGGCACAAAAGTCAGCCAGTGGAGGGGCTACTTGGGCAGAAATAGGTAATATTCTTGAAAATTTTAAAACTAATACGATGAGTTGTATTTCCTCACAATTGGGTGTTATGAGAGAAAAGCAGAGGAAAGCAAAAGAAGATCTGGCACTTGGTCTATTTTTCCCTAAGTGTAGAAAGAAGCACCCATTGAGGGAATGCCTGCTTGAAAAGGTGGAGGTATGTGGCCTGCATGATTTGGATCATGATACTAAAGAATGCACTTCACTGCCAAAAGTCAAAGCAGTCCTTCAAGCATCCACTTCGGATGTGGACAAATCTTACTTCATCTGACAAAAGAATCCTTGGCAACCTCGTGCCCCAGGTATGAATCCATATCCTACATCTTTTAATTCTTGGAATAACATGAATAATCAGTTTCCTCCACACTATTCCTATCCCAATAATCAATGGCATCCAACTACTTTGTCTGCAACGCAATATCCTACCCCTTGGACGCCATGGGCACAACACTCAAACCAACAAGCCCCTTGGTGTCCTGGTTGGAGAAATACTTATATGTGAAACCAGTTTCCTCACAATCAAGCTCCTCACATGCAGTATCAGTAGCCACAACTACAACTCCCTAACAATGCTGCACCAATTAGTGCACACTTCGCCCTCAACTTGCAGCTCAACCTAACCCTAATCTTAATAATAAGGCAATACAATAATTTAAAGCTTCCAACATGCCAACTTATTCCATTTCCGCTCTCCCTTGCAATGAATTGCACTTATGACTAGGGAGGGTAGTGGAACCTATTGTTATTGAGGATGTTCCATCCCCTGTGACTGAAGAGAGAATGAATCAACGATTTGAGAATTCATTAAGTACAACAATCCCCATTATTGAGGATGTTGAAACACTTGCTGAAACACTTATAAAGACACATACTAAAAATCAACCTACACAATTGTTGAGAGAATTGTCATATCCTAAATGTTTGGCCTTACAAAAGACAGTGGAACAACATCGTTTCAATCTCCTAGGAGAATTGAAGAATCTTTATGTTAAGATTCCACTATTACAAGCCCTACATGATGTACTTATCTATGCCAAGACTTTTAGGGATATGTGTGTGGAAAATCCAGGAAGGAAGCCTAAGGATTGTTCTACAGTTCGTGTAGTGGGGAAGTTGTCAGAACTAATGATGGGAAGGGCTCCACTGGCCAAATACTATGACCTAGGTAATCCCACTGTCACAATAAATATTGGGCATACCCATATCCCCAATGTTTTGGTTAATTTAGGTGTCGCGATAAATTTTATGACCATTGAGGCTATAAAGAAGCTAGGACTCACTAATATCAGGCCTACCCCTATTGTACTAGAACTGGTTAATAGATATACGATCAGACCTGAAGGAATTTTGGACGACTTGGTAGTCTTCGTCGACTCATGGGAATACCCTGCATACTTCCTTGTTTTACAGCCTAAGTCGCAGCTGGGGGGACACCCATTAATCTTAGGGAGACCATGGTTAGCTACAACAGATGCATGTATCAGCTATAGATCAGGATCCATGGCGATTTCCAATGGAACTGATATAAAAAACCTGACCTTATATCCTCCATCCCGACCAATATCAGATGTTGAAACTTCATTATGAGTGGATTTGGAGGAAGAGGAAGGCACTCAGCCATTGTTAACAACCAGGAGAGCCATGACTTTCAAAAATGAAACTGAATATGACACTATCAACAGTTTTATTAGTGAGCCAATGTCTGTCACCAAACACACATACCAAATCCTGGATAGTACCTTAAGCAAACTGGAACAAGAAGAACTGATTGAAGAAACCCTAGTTAGTAATGTCGAAACAGTCCCAGTAATTAAGAACTCAAAAAGTGATCCAGTAGAAACTGAGCCTAGAAAAAGTCTGAATATTAATCCTAATCTTGCGGCCAATGAACTGGAATGTCTAGTTACATTGTTGAAAAAGAATAAGGGGGACTTTGCGTGGGAGTATACAATCATGAGAGGTATCCCATAAGGACTGTGTACTCACCGCATCTATATAAAAAATGATTCCATGCTAGTATGCCAACCTCAATGTAGAATGAACCCAAACTTAAGAGATATTGTGAAGGAAGAGATTCAAAAACTCTTGGAGGTAGGATTCATCTATCCTATTTCGGACAACGAGTGGGTTTCCCCGCTAGTGATCATACCTAAGAAAAATGGAAAGCGACGAATTTGTGTGGACTATAGAGAATTGAACAAAGCAACACAAAAATAACATTTCCCTCTATCATTTATCGATTAGTTTTTAGATACTTTGTCTGTAAAAAGATTATTTTCCTTTCTAGATGGATTTAGTGGAAATAATCAGATGCAGATCGCCCCCGAAGCACCTTTGCATATAAGGTGATTCCTTTTGGGATATGTAATGCACTAGTTACATTTCAACGAGTTGTAATCAGAATCTTATCTGAAATGGTCAATGATTACATGGAAATCTTTATGGATGATTTTACTCCATATGGTAGTAGTTTTGACAAAGCTTTAAGAATTTTGGAAAAATTCTTAGAATGATGTGAACAAACCCACCTATCCCTGAGCACTGAAAAGTGTCACATGATGATGAGTGAGAGTATAGTTTTTGGGCATTTTATCTCAGTCGCAGGGTAGATCCAGCCAAAATAAAGGTAATTGTAAACATTCCTACTCCTAGAACGTAGAAAGAGGTATGTAGTTTTATTGGACATGCTGGTTACTATAGACGATTGGTATAATTTTTTTCTAAATTAGCATCTCCTATATTCACTTTATTAATGAAGGATGCACAATTTGATTGGACAGATGCATGCCATACAACGTTTCTAGAACTAAAGAGAAGGTTTTCCACAACACCTATTTTAAGAGAGACTAATTGGGCCTTGCCTTTTCACATTTCTTCTGATGCTTTAGATACTGCTATTGGAGTAGTGTTGGGACAACAAGAAGGCCATAGCCCATATGCTATCTATTATGTTAGTTAAAATCTGGCCCCTACTGAAATAAACTACACAGTGACAAAAAGAATTCCTTGCTATTGTTTATGCCATTAATATGTTTAGACATTACATCATTGGGTATTCTACTTTTGTGCATACTGATCACTCAACTATTAAATATTTAATGAATAAACCTATTACTAAGGCTCGAGTGACTAGGTGGTTGTTGTTGTTACAAGAATTTGATATAACGATTATTGATATACTAGGAAAGGAAATGTTGTTGTTGACTTCCTTTCTCGACTAACTAACAATGATGATAATTCACCAGTCGAGGATTATTTTTTTGACAAGCATTTGTTTGCAGTCTTAACACACTCCACATGGTATGCAGATATTGCTAATTATTTGGTTGCAGATAAGCTTCCAGTGCTCTTATCAAAAAGAGAAAGAAGAAGAATCGTACAGTAGAGTGCTAGATAATGTTGGATATAAGGACATCTCTTTTACACATGGCCATATTTGGAAATCAGGCGATGTGTGAGAGAAGATGAGATTCACAACATCCTGAAAGCATGTCGTTATGAGCCCTATGGGGGGAATTTTGCCAATAAGAGAATGGTCATAAGGCACTAAGAATGGGATATATTTGGCCAACCATTTTCTAGGATGCGAAGAAATATGTTCAAGCCTGCGATAGCTGCTGAAGGATGGGCCAGCCAAACAGATTGGATGAAATTCTGCTTCAGCCACAGTTAGTGGTTGAACCTTTTGATAGGTGGGCTCTGGATTTGTAGGGCTTATCAACCGTCCAAAACAAAAAGTTTGTATCCTAGTTTGCATATATTACATGACCAAGTGGGTGGAGGCTGCGGCTCTGGTAAAATCCAATGATCAAGCTGTGATAGATTTCTTATATGGGGATATATTCACTCGCTTTGGGGTACCCAAAGAAATGGTAGCAAACAGAGGACTGTAGTTTGTGTCCCATAAAATGGAAGTCCTATTTCAGAAATATCATATTCAACATCAAATAACTTCACCATATCATCCACAAGCCAATGACCAGGTGGAAAGTACGAATAAGGTAATTGGAGCTATCCTTGCAAAAACAATGAAGAGTCACTACAAATATTGGGCTGAAAGACTTCCAGAAGCATTATGGGAATATCGTACTACATGGCGCAACACTACAGGTTTCTCTCCATATGAACTGGTATATGGGAATAATGTTGTCTTTCCTATTGAATTTGAGGTCAAAACTCTGAAGACAACTATAGAAGCAAATATGGACTTAACAGAGGCTCAGAGGAACCGGTCGAATCAGTTAAATGAATTATATGAGAAGTGCACAGCTGTTGTATATCAGACAACATTAATTCAACAACAATGCTCCAAATGGAATGACAACTTTGTAAAAAAGAAAGTATTCTGCGAAGGAGACTGGGATTTATTATATGATTCACAGTTCAAGAAGGATTTTAAGGGAAAATTACCTAGAAGATGGCTGAGACCTTATATAATAGACAAAGTATTTGATTCGAAAATGGAACCGTCCGCTTGACCATCATCAATGAAAATCATATGCTTTTGTTTGCTAATGGTCATCGACTACGGATTTATCATAAACCTATTTCAAAGGATGCATTCATTTCCCATGTTGCAGCTGATATGAATTGTCAACTAATACAGGAGCAAGGGTTTTCCCCCGTTTATGAGAATCTTTAAAATCTATTGCAATTCCACATAAAAAATTGTATATAAATAGATTGTTTCTTTTGTTTTTTAAAGCTTAGATTAGTTTGTTTCTTTTAAGAATTGTGTATAGGAATACGTGTGAAGGTTCGGTCAGAGAAAAGCAGTCACGTTGGGCCAAGAGATTATGGGAATTCTGGATGACCCTTCTTAGATTGGATGACTCCTTGTAAGGAAAATTGAATAGAATTGTAGACCTCTATCGAAAATCCATCAATATCCTCGTACTTTCACCAAAATTCCATCTGATTTTTCCACTGAAACTCCACTAAACTGTCTATTTTCAGTTGAAACTCTGCCAAACTTTCTATTTTCAGCTAAAAATATGCCAAATTGTCCATTTTTCTCTGCTAAAACTCTCTCAATTTTATGTTGCAATTCCGCCAATCTTTTAGCTGAAACTCCGCCAATATTTTCGCTAAATTTCACTAAAATTTCGCCACATCTCGAGCGGATTTTCACCCAAACCTTTATGCTTTGTGACAAAATTCTGCTAAAATTCCATCACTCTGCTACAGTTCCCGAGAAGAATTCCAAAGAGTCCATCTATCTTCCACATGTCCTTGAATTTGATGCCAACATGGGCGTATTCAACCTGCTCATTGGACGAAGGTCAACTTGTTCTATGAAAGTGTGTGTGTAATTATGTTCCTCTCAATTGATTCAACAATGAAGGGAATCCACCTTGGAAAAGATGACGGTTTAGCATGACAATGAAAAGGTATGAGTTATGACTATAGGCATGATTATGAATGAATTGATATGACAATAATGATTATACTGTGCCTTTTAGTCCCTGTCAGCAGCCTATAACCAATCAACCTGTAAGAGAAGCATGTTAAATACCCCACATGTACTTATTTAATGACGATCATTCCATCCAATCCGTGTGATAACTTGTTAAACTATCTTATTCCATAACTGTGCTAGCTTTCTAAAAATACCTACACTAACCCTGACTATCCATTAACTGTTCTTGCATGTTGTGACTCCAACGGTTGAAACTGGTAGCTGTTGCATTCACCATTAGAGCTCTCATAATAGAGGCATTATGGGTCTTCTAGTAAGACATGAGCATGAGAATTTAAATTCTCTGCATGGAAACATAGAAGTTTCGTTAACTTTGAGGAAGCTAGATGGATATAATATTTTCAGAGATTAAATGGATTCCACGAAGAGACTACACTTCAATTTGCTATGAATTTGATTGTAACCAATTTAGAGATTAGAGGATTGAGGATAGATGTATCAGAGGTGGCTTTGACAGAAGTTATAGGGTTACCCAAAATTTGGAGGAGATGGTTTTTCCGAAAGAGGCACAACTCAATTGCAATAGGACTTCCTTGTAGCAGGAGAGAATGTGCAACCACAATCCAAAGGAAGAACATTGGAAATACTGCCAAGGCCTTGGGCCCAGGTCGCAATATTCTTAAAGAGATACATCTCTTGTGAGGGAAAGTATCGATTTGTGTATACTTATAATTTCTTTCTGCTTTCTCATTTGCACCATGGTAGACTGCTTAATATGTCATTTTATTTTCTAAGAACCCTACAGAACATGTCCCATTATGTGAAAACGTCTTGGCATCCATTATCCTCTGTTACAAATCATGGACTGAACAAATTGTTAGTTCTAAGAGCCTTAGCACGTAGAAATCAAACATGTGAACAATTTATTGTTTGGGATGGGGTAAATCGGGGACCTACAGTAGAAGTAAGAGGTATTGAAGAAGGGGATGTCGAGCAGAGCTCCTCATAATCAACTTGGGGGGATGATGAAGCATTCGAAGAATTGGAAAATGTTCAGGAGGAAAGTTTAGGGGAGGCTGCAATAGTAGCAATCCCTGTGGAAGAGGCGACTATGGTGGCAATGACGGTAGAAGAAACTGTGATATTAGCAGTCACATCAACAAAAGTTGAAGCTAGAGTAGTTGCAACAATGGAAGTTGTAGCTGAAAAAACTGTAATAGGAGAAGAAGCTACAAGGGAAGGGGATTTTCAGAGATTAAACCTTCAGGAGGTGAGTGGGATCCCTGTGCATCAAACAAAATATCATGCAGAGGCAATGAGGGAAGGAGATGTGGAAGTTTTGAACATTGAATCTTCTCCTGAAATAAGGGGAACTATAATTCAGGAAGAGGAATTTCTTGCTGGAACAGGAGAATATTTTACCCGTTCTATGTCACAAAGAAGAAGGAAGAGATCAAGTACTAAAGGTCAGTCATCTGGTCTTGCAAAAAGAAGGAGAACCAGAGCTTCTACTGTAGTGGAGGCGACAAATCTTGAAATTCCTATTCTAAAACCTCGATTACCCCCTACAACACAAGAACTAGAGGGTAATGTAATCCTAGAATCCGCCAACCTAGAAGAACCTACTGGAGATCAACCTCAGATTGAAAACTTTCTTTTTGAGAATGAGTTGTTGAAACAAGAAGTACAAACACTTAGAGAAGAATTACAGAGGTGGAAAGAAGCATTAAAGAAACAGACAACATGAAGCTTGAACACATTAGCTGAAGTTGCTGACTAATTAGAAAATTCACCTTCTATTTCGAAGATTGGGGAATATGATGAACTGTTATGCCCAAAATGCAAAGGCTTATTTAAACTTTCTAGTTATAAAGTTACAATGGTGGAAGTGTCAGCATGGAAACTTACACAATCAAGGAAAAGGGGAAGTGAGATACCAACAACATAATTAATGGAGGAAAAGGAGCAGTACTTGAATATAACCCCTGGTCAAGGGTCACAAGAACATGAAGAAATACAGTCTTAATAGTCAGGGGACACTGAATTGCTTCCAGACTAGTCTCAACGGTTAGGGGACACTAAGTTATTTTTTAGAATAGACTCAACAGTCAGGAGATGTAGAAATGCTCCAAGAACAATCTCAGCAGTCTAGAGGCACTGAGATATTTACAAAACAGATGTTGTTACACAAGAACCAACATTCCTAAAATGCGTTGCTGAAGAAAAAACTCAAATAGAAGTTGCCAGGACTGAAGTACAAAGACAAGATGTTGCAACACAAGAACCAACATTCCCAAAATCAATCATCGAAGCAACAACACAAACAAAAGTTGTTGAGATTGGAGCACAAAAACTAGATGCTGTCACACAAGAACAGTCATTCCTGAAATGCGTTGCTGAAGAAACAACACAAACACAAGCTATTGAGTTGGTAATACAAGGTAAGATTACTGAAACAAGGGACTCACTCCAAGTGGGAAAAATTGAGAATGAAATTATTATTTTAGACGAAGAAGAAGGAAGAGATAAAATAGGAGACAAAGAACAAGAATTGAAAAAGGAGCTCTCCCTGTTACAACTTGTGCTGAGTAAATGGAGGTATCGTGCCATTCTAAGTGAGAAGGGGATGATTTCCCTGCCTGACCATAGGAGAATTGTTCAAGATCTTAAGGATAAATGGGCTGAAGAACCGAGATTCCAAAAATTCCAATTGGAATATTTGCAAAAGGAGCTAAATGAATTTAGGAAGCTTGAGCCCTTAAAGAAAGAAAAGGAGCAATTGTACAGTTTAACTTAGGAATTGTTATGTTGCACAAGTCCATCTCCATCTTATTCAATGTTTTTGTATAAATAGATGATTATGTTAAAAATCAAAGCTTTAAAAGAAGGGAGGACCTAGCAGATAATGTCAAATCCCCAATTCATAGACACCTTTGTCAAGAGCGATTTTTCATAACAGAACTTGCTATGTGAATCATACTTGCATGAAAAAGCATGTTTTATGGATGTCAGCTCCAATCCAGTTCCTCATATGGGAGGTATTCATTTGAGGGATTTTTCTTCATTTGTTACTAATCGTATGAAGTGGGGGAGTTTTATCCAGACTATACAAAGGAATGAGGACACTTGCACCCTTTGGGTCCAAAGTGAACCTCAATATCCTACATCATTGAGAGCCAGGCATATGAGAAACTTGACATCTCCTCATAGGGTTGGCCAGATGGAAGACTTCTAACAAGATTTTATCTCCACATGTGTTAAATTGATTTCTCAGCAAGATCTCTTTGCAATAGAAGGCACCAAGAGTAGATGGGATGCCTCTTCTAAATATTTAAAATCAAGAGACCCATTCTTCTTTGCAAACCTTTAAGTGTGCCTTGTACTAATTTCCCAACTATGTTACATGTATTCAAACCTGTGGAACTCATTGGATAGGACTGAGATTCAGGTTTCCCATCATATGGTTGCAAGCAAGACAATATAAGAGCATGTACAACCTGGCTAAGAAGGCAAAGAAACAACGTTGGAATGATTTAATTGCCTGTGATGGGTTCAGAAATCTGAAATTTCCTTCAATATCACTCATCTTCATCGGAAGAGTTTTGAAGTAGAGACATATTTAGACTAAAAGGAGCTCGTTGCATGAGGGCATGCAAATGGATTGCTAGGGGGAGATGTTGGGTGCCAAAATAGACCCTTTTTCTCTATATTCATTAATGCATTTTCCCTTGTTTTTCCCTATTTTTTCTATAACTCAGGCATGTATGTTCCCAAACCAAGCATGGATTTTAAAGGCATAATTTATTATTTCTCCATTTCATTAATGATTGATATTGTCTATGGTTATGAAATTTATCTTTGAATTGCGCTGACTTGTGACTGATTTGATTAGAAAAGTTCAGAACCTCAAAGGAATCCAAGTGTAGCAGCTCTCTAAACTCATGGAGTAAAGAATGTCTGATGTCAGTTGGATCTTTTCAGGATCCGGTTGAAGTCATTGATTATATAAGATTGAACTTCTTTCCACGTGGCCAGCTGAAACAGTCCAAGCGTCTTCCCTTCTAATCAGCTGGAACATGTTCGGCTTGTTGAATAGTTTAGATTAAAAGGCTCATTTATGATTATGAACTGATTTTACTTAATGTAATAATGGTTGTAACTGTTTCTATTTTGATTTGGTAGCCCGAAGATCATAGATCTTCATGGCTGCCTGATATTAGTTGATTTGAACCACCTCATATTTGTATAATTATATACACACAATTTGAGACGGGGGTTTGGAATTATTGAAAGATATTGTAGCAGAAGGGTACGGCACTATAACTGTATTTTTCATCATTTTAATGAAAGGAGCAACAATTCTCAATATCTCCGTGTCTTAGATTTCGTTAAGCCTTTAACAACATCTATGTTAGAAGGCCAGGGCCCGCCTTCTCATAGAGTTGCTGGAGTTAGTAGATGTTTTAGTTTTAATTATTTTGGTTTTGGTGTGGAATTCCAGTTAGGTGTATTTTCAGATGGCTGCAGCAGTAGTTACTAGATAATTGCATCATTATAATTTTCCTTTGGTTTGCTGGAATAGTGTGGTGTGAAAAATCGGCTGTGTAGAGTAGTTTTCTTTCCTATGCAAGTGTGTTAACTAGTATCGTTGTTATAGTCACACTCAACTCCAACGCATTATTGTTATTTTTCTTTCCTATAATTTGTTAAATTAGATAGATCACTATTTTCATGAACCGAATATTTTGGTGATGGTTTGTATTTCTTTTAATTTGGTATTTCAGGATTTAACTTCTTGCAAAAGAAATTCTAGTTTATTCATTCTTAAATCAATTGTTGTAGGAATTAAGAATCCTTGAGTTCTTAGATTGGTAATTAAGATTGGTTTTTACAGAGAGTTGAGTTGGATGAGCAGTTGGTAGGATGAATGATCTTTATTTTATTAGTCAGCTACTGAAGTGTTTATGCATATATTTTGCTTAGTTACCTTTGAAATAACCAGACTTTCCTGGCCCTGACAATTTATATTGAGCACTCTGCTTGTTCACTGAAATTAACTAGCATATAGAGTGACCAACAAAATGAAAGTTTGTAAGTGAAAAAGAGCAAAGTAATAGAGTAATGAATACTATTTTTTCTACTTATGATCAACAAACTACCAAGGATGAAAGATGAAAATTAAGGTGTTTTCAAAGAAAAGAAAGAAGATAAAAGAGTTAAAAGAAAAGGTAAAAGAATTGGAATTTATTGGAGGGAATCTCAAGAAGGAAAATGAAAGATTGAAGAAGAAGAATAAGAAGCTTCAAATTCAGAACATTTTGAATTCCAAACAAACATGCAAATTGTATCAACAAAGGAAAGCTTTTAAGACAAAGTACCAAAAGTTAAAGGTTCTTCATACAACACATGTCAATGAGGATATAACATAGGTGATAATGGGCCATTAACAACGGTTCAAAAACACTTTTTTGTGCATGAGGACATGCATGATCTTCCTCTTGGGATAGATGTTGGTCACTATTTTGATGCCATAAAAATCTATGTTCTTCCTTCAAATTCCATCCCATCCCTCACATTCTATCCATACTTCCTTCAAAACTGATTATATGAGGTATAATTGTCACTTATTTTCATGAATTGAATTTTGCAATTTAAAGCATTAAAATTAAATTTGTAACATGAATTACAAGATTTTACAACTTCCTGTAATTGCTCCTAGATTTACATACTTGCAGGATAGCTGGGCGCGATTTGGGACATGTGGCAGAATCTATGATGTCTAAGGATATTTGAATATATATCAGCTTCACAAAAATAGGTTCGCATGTGTTTGGTCAAAGCTAGTCAAACTATGCCACATGTACAATTAAAACTTTGTTTTCAAACATAAAATCTGGGCAGTTTTGAGATTTCGTGGGAATTTTCCCATTTTTGTGGTTCTGAAGGATGATTTGACATTCTAAGAGAAAATATAGGATCTCATCCTCATATCAAGAGTACTTTTAGCATTTATGGTTGTAAACATTTTGTATAAATACCTCAAAGCATACATAATTTGATAACTTAAGAATTAGGAATTTGTACTTTGGGATTTAATAATATTTGCAGACCTTCGAATTGTTATCATACTAGTGTTAATTCATGTTGCTAGAGTATTTTATCAGTAGTTAGTAGAGTTTATAAGATCTGATTATATTTAGTGTTTAAGTGAAGCATTGGAGGGCCCCCTTTGCCAAGCTTGCACATTCATTATTTTTCCATGTTTTTTTTAACTGGAATTAGAGAAAATTTTATAGATATAAAAAGACTGAGAACAACCATCCTTACAAGGTCTAAAACCAAAATTTTTGAGCTACTATAGAAGGACAAACAGAGGTTTCTAAGCTATAAACATAAAAGTAATTGATTCTAGACTTTTTGCTAAAACAAGTTAAACCCATGGAAGGGTATTGTCTTACAAATTGGTTGTTCAACAATATACAAAAAACATATATAACCAAGAGAGTAGAACCTAAAACTTTTGAGCCTCCTCCCCATGTGTCGGTTGGCCAACCGAGGGCTCTTCCATCTGTAAATCTACAACACTAGGGGAGTCCTGGCAGTGACTGCATTAGGCCATGCTAGTAAGCTTCTGAACATCCTCCTTGACAATGTCGACTTTCCCCATTAGTTCATGTAGGTCTCTTATGTTGTCGTCGATTCTAGATGCATGGCATCCATGCTAATTTGAGATGTATTTAGTTTCTGCTACGACAGTTCTGTTACCATTGACACTAGTGTCAACTATTCTATAAATCCAACGCATTCCACTTTGCAAGTCTATAAGTGAGGACTTGATCTCTTCGATATCCTTGGGGGTTTCCATTCTTTTGTGAGCCTGCGTTACCAAGTGAGGCAGTGAAGGAGAATAAAAAATGCAAGAAGAAATTACACCCGATCTGAGCGAAGCCTAGATGAAGGAAAGCTAGTCTTGAACTAACCACGACGGCAATGGGACCTCTTCAATGGGCTGATGAGATAGTTCACAATCAATCTGGGAGCTAAGAAAACCTGCAAAAAGGGTTTAGATATCTTCTTCTGGAGGAACAAGGAGAAGAGGGCACATATCCAAATTGGGAGAGAGCCTAGGGGAATGAGACATGGAGTTCATGATGGTCGTTAATCCTACAAAGCATGCGAGAAATTCGCTGGGGGTTTCATTATACAGGAGGAAGATACATGCCACAAAGGCCTTCACATAGCCATGACCACCACCTTTCAAATCCTGTCATGTCAAAGGATGCGTGTTCGAAATGCAGAGAGGGAGGGCAATGAGGGGGTGGAGGAGAGTAAGTAAGAAAACCCCTTAGGATAATAAGAGCTAAGGAACATGTTTGTGGTGGTGTTGGTCTCTTATTGAGACAATTCCCAACTTGTTCTTAACTCCTTAATTTGCCATTTTGTCAGCAAGGCCATTTTTCTTCCTTAGGATGTGGTAGTAAGTGACGTGAAGAGTGGTGCTCATTCTACTAACGCGCTCATACAACCTTTTGCAGTTGGTTGCACCTGAGTTGTAACCTTTCCTCATTTTCTGAATGATCTCTTTAGAGTCTCCAAATATGATGATGTTTTTGATATTTTCCTTTTGTACAAGTTCCATACCAAGGTAAAGCGCAAGCCATTTAGCTTCGTTGTTGGTTTTTCGTCGAATCCCCCAAGCATAAGTTGCCACTGTATTTCCTCCGGGATCAAAGATAATCCCACCCGCACCTATCTCCCTTGTATTTTTCCATGTTCTTACTTATGGTATGGATTGCATCTTTATTTATTGTAGATTGCTATTGAAATCATATTAATTATAGTATTGTTTACTTCAAGCTTTGATTCTAACATTTACTAGTTTAATTATTTATTTTAAGATACACATCTAAGCTGTTGTAACATTAGCATATATTGTGAGTTAATTTCTTCTAAAAGAATTCAATGTATAAATTTGTTTTCAAGAACAAGATATTATAGTTCTCTATGCTTTTTAATATCTCAGACTTAGGACAATTTATGAATCAAATGCTGATGGATGTCAAGGAATCTAATGATATTATCTCCTGTAAGAGGGTTTAGTACTTCTTAATCCTACGATGTTCAATACATATTATATTTATTTATGTTAGACTAAGTTTATATATAAAACCATATACTTTGGATGTGCTTCTAAGTTTTACAAATACCGGATTGACAATTAAATTGTATGCCCTTATTTACTTCAATAATTAAGCCAACAACCACACCACCTAAAATAACTCATTGGTGATCCGTAAAGGGGTAAACTTCCACTATTGCCATATGCATATGGGTCTTGTATCATTAACTTGTTTCTTTAGGTTTGAGGAAGATGAACTCTTAGCCAATCATAAGCAGTTTTAGATCTTACTCGAAGACCAATCATCCACGTTGCTCTTATGTAGCAAGTCTTATTTATTTTGTTTTTTTAGTAATAATATGATATGACCCAAGGGAGAAGTGAAAAATAAGGATGAAAAAATATGTAGATAAAGAACTAATAATAAAAAAGCTATTTGATGAGGTTAAAATATTGAAACAAGAATAATCAAAATAAATAAATAAACAAGAATCTAGGATGAAGAGACTAACACGAGACTTGAAAAGGAAATTTGCAAGAAGGTTGAAGAAGACCTAAATATAGACGACGCAAAAGAAGAAATGATATGAAAAATTGAAGGACATTAGACATTGATGAATGTCATTACATTGCAGCTTTAAAAGGAGAAGGAAGACAATATTCTAGAAGGACTCCCGAAAAATTCTTGAAGATGTACATGCCAAATATGAGGGTATTATCTCAAAGGAGAAAGAAATCAAGGACAAAGCATAGAGGATAGAGGATATCGTTATCTCTGAAAAGAAGATTGATGATATGGTGAGGCAAAAAGAAGGGAGTCCATTAAGTGTGAAACCATATTAAGATCCTCATTACCAAGAAATATAAGAAATTTACAACGAAACTATCAAAGAAGAAAATATATTACTCGAGAATATTCAAAGAACAAAGCATCAAAAAACAATTATTTAAAAAAATATTATCAGAGTCCAAAATCTACAACAAATCGGAGAACTCACAATCACAACACATGGAATCAAAATTATGCACCAACCAACTATCAAGGATTGAGAACAAAAATAATCGAATTTTGATGGTTTGATGGATCATCATTAGTGGCAATAAGAAAACAAGATTATAAGGAAATCATATTACTTGGTTTCATCACATGTAAGGTCATTAACTCCAAAGCTTCAGGGACAAATCTTTTCGAAGGAGGGGGATGTGATATGACCCGAGGGAGGTCATATATGGGGTTAAATGTATATAATATGACCCAAGAGGGGCATATCTGGGGATAACTGCATATGTAATAGGGCAAGCCTAATGAAGAGGCCCCATATGTAATGAGTGGATATGTACATATAAAGGTAATGTACCCAATGTTGAGAAACGTCTAAATTGATTGTGTGAACGTCTTGGGGTAACTAGAGAAGGATCTCATATTCTTTAAGGAGTTATTGTGTAACTCATCTCTCTTACACATATTTAAGTTGTTTTATATGTTTACATTTATGTACATGATGTGTACTCTTGTTTCCTATGATAATTTTAAGGGCTTGGTTCATAACATAATACATGTCTATTTAAGTTGTAATGTTTTATTTTTTTTCAAAAAAATAAATTTCATAATCAATTTTTGTTTTGTTTAAAAGTTCCATATAATGGCGACGATATTTATCAAAATTCATAAGGATTAATAATATATTGTATGTTTTAAATTTAATATTCTCCTACATTGTGTACATTTATGATTTTATCAAATTAAAAAATTGTCAAGAATATTATACTTAGGCATAATATTTCATTCCTTAAAGTTTTATGTGGTAAGTAATTCCAAATTCCTTTTAATTTGGATTATGTAAGAGATTTTAAGTTATTTTTATTTTGAACTCCCCCTCCATGTTTCAAAAGTCTCTTTATATAGAGGGGATGTTAAGGACAAATGGTCTCTTTTAAGGAAACCTTTCTTCGATTTGTAAAACCCTTGAGCAGGGTTGACTTTGCAGCCAATTTAGCTCCCACAAACACTCATATGCTTTTGAGAAAGACCTATTTTGTGTTTATGTGTGGAGAAGGTTACTACATTTTCCACTTTAAATATACATCCTTGATGGGCCAAGAATAAAGAAGACCATTTTTTAAACACAAGTTGATATGTAGGTCCAATGGCTTATGGACATCGATTAATAGTTTCCGTAAGTGGTTAGCTTGTTCTTAGGGTCCCTTTTTACAACATCTATAATGGTCCATTTGTTTGCCAAAGGTTTTTACATCCTAATCTCTATGGATGCACAAGTTCTTGCACACATTGTTAGTAAATGCCCTTGTTCATGGAAAAGGAATATTTATTATGATGATGTATTGCAGTGTATGAAATTTGCACTTTTGTACTCACATACGCTTATCTACGATGGGTTATCTTGTGCGGTCCACTTGTGTGTCAGACTGATGTGTAATCCACTCTATGACGATACATGTTGGACCCTTTGTTTTTGGGAAAGTTGTGGAAGGGTGGATGGCTGGATATAGATGCACAATAATAGAGTATAGAGATCAACACAAATAACATGGTGGAAATCGACTACAAATGGCTATAACTTGAGGAATGTAGTTAATGAGAAATGCAAGATAATGGACAGACACAATCCTCCTTATCTTGTTTGCAACCAACATGACATGGTCAACCATGGCAACTAGAATTGTATAAGATCCCTTCAAGGATAGGGAAAGGAGGTTGGTCTTGTTAAGAATGTTGATTAGTTGATTAGTAAATCATCACGGGATGGGTTATTTTGGTTATGGTGGTCATAGTTTATGAATCTAGTTGTTGTGTTATCATGGAACTTTATTGCAATATTAATGGAAGATATGAATGAAGAAATAACTTGGGACCCAATTAAAAATCTAAGCATGCCAATTGTAGTTGTATTATTACCACACTTGCTTATAAAATATAGTTAATATATGTTTAGTATATGGAGATAATTTGTTTTTCTTGTTCTTGGATTAATATTGCATCTCACACATGTAGAATGAATGTATGATACTGCAACATTGTTTATGAAGTTGCGGAAATGTTGTTACATATATTTAATTCTCTACTACATTTCGTATAAGACCATCTTCCTATTGGGAATATTGAAAATGCCAACACATTTAGACTAAAATAGAGCCATCTTTAGTATATCATGAGAGCCCTGGTCCCCATTTAACATCAAAAAGTGGTTTTGTTGCCAAGTTCATTATTTAAAGGAATATATTTGTAGGATGAATTAGAGAGTTTACAAGTATGAGGTCCAAAATGGTTGGGAGTAAATATTTGAAGAACTTGAACTACAAGAAGCTAAGTTGTGTGAATGGGATATATGTAGAGACTTTATATTATATGATGGCCCTACTAATGGTTAGTGTGAGGCGTTTTGTGTGAGTTTCATGTAAGTCTGTACAAGTGATTGAAGAGACTTACGAAAGCCCAAGAGTATAAGGATAATATATATATATATATAGTGAACCATTCAAAATCTCCATGTGAATTACAATGAGTATATAATCATATTACTTGTGTTGTGGATTTCTTGGTGGAGAATATTGTAGAAGGGTATATCATAGAGTTTGGTACAGAAAACTACGAGTCCTTCTCTAAAGTAGAGGCAATTGTTAAGAAATGAGCTCATAGGAGACTAGTACTAGAAATCCCTCTTTCGATAAAATTATTTATACTACAAGAGGGATTATTTCCATTTACTCCTATAAACATGGCTAATTAATTCCCTTACATCAGGAGGGTGGATGGAATGGTGCTTGAATTACAAATTGTAGGAAAAACATTAAGATTGGGGGGGTGGGGTAAAAAACTAGTGAAAGGGTTTAATGAGCTTTAAGAAGGTCAACTATCACAAATCAATGGTGTATGAATCAAATGTTGGTAGTGAGGAAGAGAAGTGAGTAGTTATTGGTGGATGGAATGGTGCTTGAATTACAAATTGTAGGAAAAAAATTAAGATTGGGGGGTGGGGGGGGTTAAAAACCAGTGAAAGGGTTTAATGAGGAATAAGAAGGTCAATTATCACAAATCAATGGTGTATGAATCAAATGTTGGTAGAGATGAAGAGAAGTGAGTAGTTACAAAAGGATATAAGTGATGAATTTAGTGATAAGGGAAGGTTGAAATACTTGCGCTCGAAGCTGAGAAGACAACGCGAGTTTACCAGTTCATGGTTAAGGAAGAGAGGAATAATGATGGAAGAAAGACTAGTAAGGGATAAATAAGGTGAAGGAGTGTCAAAAAAGTTTTAAGAGAGGGATAGAGAAGTGTCAAAGACATATGCATCCATCTAGATTGATAAAACATAGATCACCTTAGAGGAAATCGTGGGACAACCTGAATTAAAGGATCTGTTGTGGACTAACCCAATTCACACACAAACTATCCATAAGAATAGTAAAAGTAATTCACATTGGATAAAAGAAATATATATTGATAATACAAAGATGATTATTTACAAATACAGAGATGCCCATATATATACTCATTAACGGGTACATAGAAACTCTTCATTATAAAGAGTCCCAACCTTTATTTAATAAGTATTATTATTATTTATTATTTATATATCGATATATTTATATTTGTAACATTGCCTTCCTATTCAAAAATGTTTTGTCCTCAAAGAATATTGAAAAAGAAGCTTTACACCTTTTGATTATAATGTCGTCACGTCATTCTATGTTCTATCATACTAGACAATACGAGGCAATAGGAAACTTTGACTACTAAGCAAAATTTTTGAAATGTAAAAGGATCAGTCCATTATAATTCAATTCTTTGTGGAACGTTGCACTTCCACAATGAATTGTTATCATGAGGTTTATTTGCGCTTGTAACAATATTTTTTGTTATTTTTCGATATTAATACTCTAATTGTATAAGTTATCTCCTTTTATGATTTGGATGTTGATAAGGGGTTCTTATTGTTCGTACTCCAACATCATTTTATGTTTGTTCTTCAATTAGATAGCATCTTCTTGAGCTGTGATGTGGATTGGATACGTCTTCGTTTCTTTTTCTACAACTTGGATTTTTACTCCCGAGGGTTTTGATGCCTCTTTCTAGATCTACTCTAAATTGTTTTCCAATAGCTTGTTATCATTCTTAAGCTTCTTAAATGTTTCTTCTTGTGAATTCTCGCCATTGTTTAAGTTCTTGACTTGTTTCATCATGTCTTGATTATAATTTCTAAGGTGGCAATTCTCTTCTGCCTTTTCTAACAATTTCCCTTCAATATCTTCATTATCATGTTTCGACTTCTGAGTATTCTTTAACTTCTTAATATTTGTGGCTGTTGGAATATATTAAACCCACTCACAACTTAGGATAAAATAATTAATCATTATTTGATTAATTATTCACCCACTAGCTTAATTAGTTGGCATCCACTTGCACCTTAAAGTCAATACATGCCATCTATATCCTATGAATGATTTATTTCCAATTCTGGGTTGATCTTGACCACCTTTTGACCATCCATAATTAGTATACAGGACTTTAGAGCAGATTCTGCTTTATTCTGCTTTTTCTGCTTTTCCTGCTTTTCTATGGATAAGATAAAAGCTAGTCAACTAGGAAACTGGGAGCTTTTGTTTCCAACCCATCCTCCATTAGTTTTTCTCCATTTTCTAGGATTAGCATGTTATTTCCATCTCCTTGACAAATCACTCATGCTTTTTCCAACTCATGAGGGCCTTGATAGATTTGGTAAGTGCTTTAGCCACATATGGGGGTTTGCTATATTTTGGTAAGTCAGCCTTTTTGAGATTTATGAGTTGTTTCCATACAATTCGAATTTCCTATGAGGGATGTACTATTTATGTACACTATTATTCATAATTATTCAATGGAAGGATACACACCAATATTCATCTCTTCATTCATGTGATTCAGTCTCTTTTCTTCTCTCTATTTTCCTGTGTATGCTTGTGAGAATTCTTAGTAGTAAGATCTATTTCCTGTGCTTCTTCTTAGCATCATTGCACATAGCATTGATCTATTATTTCTACATGGTATCAGAGCTACAAGGTTGATCAAGTTCTACAGAGTTGAGGAGCGCTTCCAGTCTCCTATCCTTTTCTGAAGAAGAGCTTGTCTAGCTTACAAGATTTTCTCCTAGTTTGTTTTGCAGGTTGCAGAGAGTATCTCTTAGAGCATATCAACAACTTCAATATGGATTCAAAAGTTCCTCTACTATATCCTTTCAACTATGCTGATTGGAAGCCAAAGATGAGTGCATACTTGAAGAGGCAATGTCTTTTTGATGTCTCCATTGGTGCATTGAGTGAACCTGAGTCTTATGTAGAGAAGATTGATTGGCTAAATAATTATGATAGAGCTTATGGAATTATGTGTTTGGGAATGTCTCCAAATATATATCATCTCATAGATTATGCTGAATTTCCATTTGAGCTTTGGAAAATTTTGGACAAAGCTTTTGGTTTGCAGGAAATTGAAGATGAAGCATGGAGCGAACCTAGCATCTCCTCTTGTTCTCTTTCTCAAGATTTCTTGGCCTCTACATTCTCTGATGAAGTTGATCATGATGAAGAAGTTTCTCATACAGTTCATGTTGTTGCTGCCCTCTTTCATTCGAATGCTTCCTCCTTTAATGAAGAAGCAAATATTGAAGAGCCATCTTTTTCTATGTCTCTTGAAGGTGATTTTTCTTCTTGTGATACTATTGATGAAAAAGAAGTAACATATGGAGCTGCTGCTGATATTGATTATGATCCTATAACCCATTTATTGTTCTCTAAATCTCCTATCTTGGATTTTGAGATCTATGTGCTAGATTCTTCACACCTTGTGCATACCTCTCTCATTGATGGTGCACAACCCACCTTGTGCATACCTCTCTCATTGATGGTGCACAACCCAGTGACTTCCAGGATGTTTGCTTAGCCACATCAAGCCTTATTTGTGTCATACCACTTACCTTACTTGATCTCATGTGCTTCAGCATATCCTCCTTTGTTCTTGGCATTAATACTCAGAGCCTTCTTGAAGATTGTGAACATCTCATTCTTTCCTCCTTTCATACAGAGGATTCATTACCAGTGTATTCCCATGAGTCTATTGATATGCTTATATGTGATCCTTTGGATTCTAATTTAGAAGTATATTTGCAGGTTGATACACATATAATAAGACCATCCATACCATCTACCACAGCTCTGAATAATCCAAATACTATACAAATCCCAAGCTCACTAGTTGATTCCTCATTGGTCTCTTATGCAGTGATATTTATCTTACATGGTTTGAAGTCTTTCCTAACTTTCAGTGGCTGGTTGTCCATGTCCTTAGTCATATATGGACTGATATTAAACATGTTTGGATTTGTTCTAAACACTTATGGTTCAGATCTTATGCCCATCCATCATTCATATTTTTACACCTATCAATTTTCCCCAGTTGCTCATAATTTTCCTAGTCTAGCCCTATATCCTCATGGAGCCACCGAAGCCTTTGTCCTTGCTGTTCCGTATGATAATATTTCTGATATATCAGAGTTTTATCAGCCTCATATCAGATCTATATAGGTGCTACATCAGATTGGAAGATTGACATGTGATTCACATCACAATTTTGCAGCTATTCAGGGAATTGGGTGTGAAATAAATTGCCTTATTTTTTGTACTCTTTGGGAAGGAGTATGCACAGATATATTTTCCATTTTAGATTATGTTTGCAGATCAGAGTTTGACAGCAGAAAGAAGCATTCAGATAATGCTCCTACTTCATCAGTTGATGAGATACAAGGAGTCTCTCCTCTTCCTTCTTGCAGGTTCTACACTCCAGCGCATGATCATGGAGTTCATGATTTATTCAACAAGTCCTTCCTCCAGAAGCAGTTCAGTCAGCTCATTAAAGTGAAGATGAAGATATGTTGAAGACACATTTCAAATTCTGTGCCTTGTCCTTTCTTGAGGGAGGATTTTCCCCATGTGGTTTTGCCTCTTTCCTCACTTTTTTGGACATAATAATTGTTAAAGGGTGACCATAGCCTTGTTGCTGGGCCCTATATGCATCCATATGCATCTATATTTTTTTGTCATACCATCATAAAGTCAGACTTATAGGGGGGTGTTGGAATATATTAAAACCACTCACAACTTAGGATAAAATAATTAATCATTATTTGATTAATTATTCACCCACTAGCTTAATTAGTTGGCATCCACTTGCACCTTAAAGTCAATACATGCCATCTATATCCTAGGAATGATTTATTTCCAATTCTGGGTTGATCTTGACCACCTTTTGACCATCCAGAATTAGTATACAAGACTTTACAACAGATTGTGCTTTATTTTTCTTTTTCTGCTTTTCCTGCTTTTCTATGGATAAGATAAAAGCTAGTCAACTAGGAAACTGGGAGCTTTTGTTTCCAACCCATCCTCCATTAGTTTTTCTCCATTTTCTAGGATTAGCATGTTATTTCCATCTCCTTGACAACTCACTCATGCTTTTTCCAACTCGTGAGGTCCTTGATAGATTTGGTAAGTGCTTTAGCCACCTATGTGGGTTTACTATATTTTGGTAAGTCAGCCTTTTTGAGCTTTATGAGCTGTTTCCATACAATTCGACTTTCCTATGAGGGATGTACTATTTATGTACACTATTATTCATAATTATTCAATGGAAGGATACACACCAATATTCATCTCTTCATTCATGTGATTCAGTCTCTTTTCTTCTCTCTATTTTCCTGTGTATGCTTGTGAGAATTCTTAGGAGCAAGATCTATTTCCTGTGTTTCTTCTTAGCATCATTGCACATAGCATTGATCTATTATTTATACAGTGGCTAGAATTTTCTTATGATTTCTCAACCGAAATATATCATCATTATTGTTCGATATCATTCTATTGATCTTTGTAATCTCTAATTTGTGAGCATTTTTAATGTTGCCATTATGTTGATGGTGCTCTTTAATTTGTTGTTGATGTTGGTAGACTTCTGTCTATTGGCATTCTAATTTATTTTGGATTTGCACGATTTCCTTATCTTTGTCTATGAGGAGTTTGTTTAAATGATTTATGGTAAAACTATTTGTATGAATTTTTGAATGGGATAGAGTTAGAGTTTTTAAAATATAATAATAATGTTTTATTATTGTATTTTTTTCTTTCTTTTGGAATGGGAGAGATTTTGCAAAGGGGTTGAAAAATAAAACCAACACTATTTGTTGTGTTATCATAGAACTATATTGCACGATTAATGGAAGATATGAATACATAAGTATTTTGGGACCCAATTAAAAAACTAAGCATGCCAATTAGAGTTGTATTATTTCCACACTTGCTTATAAAATCTAGTTAATATAAGTTTATTCTATGGAGATAGTTTGTTTTTCTTGTTCTTATGATTAATATTGCATCTCACATATGTATAATGAATGTATGATACTGCAACATTTTTTATGAGATTGTGGAAATCTTGTTATATATATTTAATTCTCTAGTACACTTCATATGAGGCCTTCTTTCTATTGGGAGGATTGAAAATGTCAGCACATCTAGACTACAATAGAGCCATCTTTGGTATATCTTGAGAACCCTAGTATATATTTAACACCAACAAATGGTTTTGTTGCCAAGATCATTCTTCAAAGGAAGATATTTGTAGGATCAATTAGAGAATTTATAAGTAGGAGATCCAAAATTGGTGGGAGTAAATATTTGAAGAACTTGAACTATGAGAATCCGAGTTGTGTGAATGGGATCTATAGATGTGTAGAGAAGTTATGTTATATGATGGCCCTGCTAATGGTTAGTATGAGGCGTTTTGTGTGATTTTCATGTAAGTCTATACAAGTGATTGAAGAGTCTTGCGAAAGACCAAGAGTATAAGGATCAACAAAAAATATATATTTAGTGAACCATTCCAAATCTCTCTGTGAATTACAATGACTAGATTATCATATTACTTGTGTTGTGGATTTATTGGTGGATAATATTGTAGAAGGGTATATCATATAGTTTGTTACGGAAAACTATGAGTCCTTCTCTAAAGTAGAGGCAATTGTTAAGAAACGAGCTCATAGGAGACTAGTACTATAAATCCCTCTTTTGATAAAAGTATTTATAGTACAAGAGGGATTGTTTTCACACACAAACTATCCGTAAGAATGGTAAAAGTAATCCATATTGGATAAAATAAATATATATTGATAATATGAAGATGATGATTTACAAATACAAAGATGCCCATATATATACTCGTTAATGGGCACGTAGAGACTCTTCATTATAAAGAGTCTCAACTTTTAATAAGTATTATTATTTATTATTTATTGATATATTTATATTTGTAACATTGCCTTCCTCTTAAAAAATGCTTTGTCCTCAAAGTGTATTGAAGAAGAAGGTTTACGCATTTTGCTTGTAATATCGTCGCATCATTCTAGGTTATATCTTACTGGATGATACGAGGTGATAGGAAACTATGAGTGTTGAGCAACATTTTTGAAATGTAAAAGGATCAATCCATCCTAATTCAATTCTTTGTGGAATGTTGTACTTCCACGATGAACTTTTATCATGAGGTTTATTTGTCCTTGTAGCAATGTTTTTTGTTATTTTTCGATATCGATAATCTGATTGTTTAAGCTATCTCCTTTTATGATTTGGATATCGATAAGGGGTTCTTATTATTTGTACTCCAACATCATTGTATATTTGTTCTTCAACTAGATTAACATCTTCTTGAGTTGTGATGTGGATTGGATCTGTCTTCGTTTCTTTTTCTACAACTTGGATTTTTACTTCTAAGGGTTTTGATGCCTCTTTCTAGACATGTTCTAAGCTTTGTATTCCAATATCTTGTTATCATTCTTAAGCTTTTCAAATGCTTATTCTTGTGAATTCTCGTCATTATTTAACTTCTTGACTTATTCCATCACAACCTTAGTCTTTTTGCAACTCAATCTTTTCGCAACTCAATCTTTCTACAATTGAGTTTCTGCAACTTAGTTTCCACAACAACCTTTTCGCAAGCTCCTTTCAGCAATTCTGGATTGCAGGTTGCAGGTAAGCAATTCCCAGTTTTCCCAAAAATTGACTTCCGCAATCATGTGACTGCAATGGTCCTTTCTGCATTCGGATTGCGGATCCACCTTCCCACTTTTCCCAAAAATGGGATTCCACAATTTTCCTCTTGCAAGTCTCTTTCTGCAGTCGAGTTGTGGATTGCAGATTGCAGATGTGCCTTCAAATTTTCCTGAAATGGGCTTCCACAATTTCCTTCCACAAATATATTTCCGCAACTTCTGAGAGTCGTTGATTTCTTGTGGGCTCCTTCCTAAACTTCGAACTGCGATCAAATGCGGATCTCACCTTAACATTATGGATCTTCACTTTTCTTTTGCTGATCACTTATCTCCCGTACAGGTTCACTTCCTGAATCCTTTCCATCGTCGATCCATCTTTCCTCCTTTAATCTGGTTCGTTCAATCTTTGTCGAATGAAGTGAATGTACTCTCTGGATCATACAATCTCTGTCGAATGAATTGAATGGACATCATGTATAAGCTTATTGATTTTTTATATTGAAGGTATTGTTCTAGGCTGAGTCATAGTTTTCTTCCTCAGGGGAACTAGTTTGCTTGCATACATGAGCAGAGAGCTTGATTACACTTCGATCTCTGCTTATCTATCCTCCTTGTTGTTGGATCATATGCTTGGAACTTATGTGTTTCCATCAATGACAACCGCATCACAATCTGATATGTTTCCATATGATCACAATACCTATCATAATTCCAACAATACCCCCCTTTGGCATTGATGGCAACCTTCAAATTATGGATGCATGCTACACTTGTAATCACATACCACTTACAATCTGTAGCAACAAAAACTTCTCCCCATTTGACATCAATGTCAAATAAGAATCTATAACATAGCTCCCCCTATCAAAGTGAGCAAGTTATTCAGAATAAGATATGATAACCAACTTCTAGCGTAGGTACTCAAACTGTGTCTTTGGTAAAGGTTTAGTAAAGATATCAACGATTTGTTCTGTAGAAGGAATGCAATTCAATTGAACCACTCTGTTTGTAACCTGCTCCCTTAATAAATGATACTTAATTGGTATGTGCTTAGTCTTGGAATGAAGTACTAGATTCTTGCAAACACTAATGGCACTAGTATTATCACAATGGAGAGGAATGGGATCAACATATTTTACCTCAAACTATGTGAGTGTCTAGATCATCCAGAGTACTTGTGTACAATAGGTGGAAACATCAATGTATTTAGCTTCTATAGTAGATAAATATATAAATCCTTGCTTCTTACTCAACCATGCAACCACGGGGACTTCACTTAGTGAATCTCTCACATAGCACGTGCGATCATGGGATATTAAAGAATACCCTTAATTTTGATAGATATTGACCCAAAATCTTTTTGTTGAAACCCCTCCCAATACTTAAAACCTCCTCCCCACCCCTTTTTATACCTCAATCCTTATAAACCACCCTTCCCACCCCCACCTTAAACCCCTCATCCCCCCAATACCTGCAATATATTGGTTTGATTTTTGATAATTTTAAAACCCACAATATGAACTAACGTGATAGGATATTGGTCAATAAGTGAAGCCCCCGTGCATGCAACTAAGGAATCACCCAAGGAGAATGCACCTCCACTTGTGCTCTTTCTTTCATCCAAACAATTTTCCTAGTCAACATCTGAACATGTGGTTAATTGAAGATTCTGATTTCTAGGATACCAGAGACCATAAGTCATTGTGCCCTTCAAATATTTGAATACCCTCTTAACAAACACCAAATGTATTTTCTTAGGAGAAAACTAAAATATACCTACCATTCCAACAGCTTGCATTAAATCAGGATTAGATGCTGTGATGTACAAAAGACTACCTATCATTGATCAATATTTTCTTTGATCAACATTAGGTGAGGAATCGTCCTTTCTAAGCTTACAACCAACAACCATAGGCGTACTAACAGATGAATAATCTTCCATTTGGAATCTCTTCAACATCTCCTTCAAATACTTCTCTTGGGAGAGAAATAATCCCTTCAGAACTCTGAATAATGTGGAGACTAAGGAAGAATGACAATTCTCCTATCATTAACATCTCGAAATCAGATTGCATGGCATTGGAAAACCACTGAATAGAAGAATCAGTAAGACATCCAAAAATAATGTCATCCACTTAAATCAAAACAACTAATAAGTCATCACCTTCAAATTTGATGTATAAATTACTGTCAACATTACCTTTCTTGAATCCTTTTCCCTGTAGATACTTATCCAGTCTATAATACCAGGCTCTAGGTGCTTGTTTCAATCCATATAGTGCCTTCTTCAGTTTGCAGACATAGTCAGGATTGTCTGTCAGTTGGAATCCTTCAGGTTGCTTTAGATAGAATTCTTCTTCTAGATCTCCATTGAGAAATGTTGACTTAACATGCATCTGATACACTTTGAAGTTCTTAGGAACGACATAGGAAAGAAACATTCTGATGGATTCTAATCTTGCCACTGGTGCAAAGGCTTCATCAAAATATTGTCCCTGAACTTGTGCATACCTATTGTTCAGGACAATGCACCCTTGTAACCTAGGGTCTCTGGGGTTACCAACTTACTAAGACACTTGCAAGAAATAAGCTTATCTAGAAAATGAAATAGGAATAGGAAGAATTCTTGACTTACCTGGTTTATGACGATTGATCCAAGCTTGGTCTTCTCCTCTTTTGATCTCCTTCAAAGATTCCAGGGATCTCCCATTTCACGTATGAAAGACAAATTCTTCAAGCAATATCTCATATATATATATCAAAGGTTAGTGAAATGCATAATTCTAACATAATTAAAATCATTCATAATTCATTATACATGAGAAAGCAACAAAACAAAGATTGGAAGAAGAACTTTCTTTATTCATAAACAGGGAATGGTAAGATTACAACCCAACTTCTGAGACAAGGACTCCTTTGCAAACCAAGGACACTGAGTTCTACTACTCGAAGAGGTCTTAGAAATACCACCAACATAAATTTGCTCTTTCAAGAATGATTGATTATCCCCATCCCATACCCGCTATTTATACATGGGGAAATAGAGAGCTTTCGAAGGTTAGGATGGTTGAGACAATTGGGATAGTTATGGATTAAGGCCCAACTAATCTCATCTAATAGTGATTTATATTTTTTAATGTCAAATTAAGGTACATGCGAGTATTTATATAAGCAAGGTGTGTGTGACACGCTTGTTGCTCAAAGGAAACTCGCATGTTCAATGTACACGTGGGTTGCAATGCAAATACTTGCATGTGAAATGCGAGTTGCAATGCAAAAAGGAGTGTGTGCAACCCTAAAATCAGAATAAAAATATATTAGGATGGTCTAGAGATCATGCATCAATGGTCATGCACATCTATAGTGTTTTGGACACTTCAATTCTATTTGTCATTTTGTGTACCGACATAATGGATGTCAGCACTCGGACGGAGAAGTGCCATTTTGGTTGATAACAGATGCCCCCTAATGTTGTTAGATTTTTATCATTTAAGCAATATGATCTTAGGATCTTATCTGAGAGAATAACATGCACAAGAATTAAACACAAGAGACAAGAGACACAAATAATTTTCCGTAGGGAAACCATAAAGGAGAAAACCCCACAACTTCCTCAGAGATAGAATGAGCACCAATGGCAGCAGTAAAACCTGAAAACATAAAGATGATCTCCAACAACTTGTTCTCTCTCTCTCACTCATGCACCCCAGTGAGTGAGTGAGTGTGTAATAAATAGAGAGGCTCACTCTCTATTTATATTCTTTCGTTCACTTAATGTCCACTCTAACAAGTCAGCCCCACTTAACAATTACTTACCAGGGCCGACATCTCTATGAGAGTCTAATAACCCTTGTGCCCCACAACTGTGGGGAATTTGCCCTTTGATCAACAAGGAGGGTTAAACTTGACTCAATTGTGGGGACTATTGCCCTGACTTACAATGGAGGGTTAACCTCAATGACTTTACATGACTTGCTTACATTATTGAATCTCCCGATTGGAACATCGGGGCATGACATGACTCAATTACATTACAGATACTTCCCGGAATAAACATTGATGTACAATACATAAGATATAATGGTGAATACATTTCGAAGTTACAAATACATCAACACTCCCTCTTAACTAGGAGGGTATTCTCTCGACACAATTTATTAGCAAAAGTATTCTTCTCTGTATCATCTGGATCATCATCAAGTCATCTACATCTTCAGGTCATCTTCATCTTCAAGTCATCTTCATTGTCAAGTCATCTTCATTGTTAAGTCATCTTCATCAAGTCTGGATCATCACTAGATTTGGATCATCACTGGATCATCACTGAGTCTAGATCATAACTTGATCTGGAGCATCATTGGATCATCATCATCATCACTGCTTCCGCTATCTCAATCAAATTGTGCTATCTCTTCATTCTTCTCGTCATAGGAAGTTCTACAGAGCCATCCCTTTTTCATGATGGTTGTAGGCCTAGCCTCCATGTAGGTCTTCTTTAGCACTTATATTTGACCCTAAGTCAAAATGGCCCGCCCAACACTTACATCTGACCATGGGAGGAACACATAGAACAACCATGTCAGAAAGGCACGCCCAACACTTACATCTAACTGTGAGAGGAACACATCCACCACCATGTTAGAAAGGCCCATCACTTACATTCACCAGCATGATAGGACACACCTACTATCATCTGTGAAAAGGCCTAACACTTACAACCATCAGCATGATAGGACACACCTACTATCATCTGTGGAAGGGCCAAACACTTAAAACCAGTGGCATGGTAGGACACAACTACTACCATCCGTGGAAGGGCTCTTCCCTTACATCTGACCTCATCATGTCAGAAGGGCTCTCAGCTCTAGGATGAGTATTCTTGGTAACTAACCAATTGCCTCCATTCTCCCAGAGAATGGTCTCTCACCACTAAGCTGAGTATTCCTGGTAACTGAACAGGTGCCTCCATTCTCCCAGAGAATGGCTTCTCAGCACTAAGCTGAGTTTTCCTGGTAACCGACCAGGTGCCTCCATTCTCCCAGAAAATGGAATCTCAGCACTAAGCTGCGTTTTCTTGGTAACTGACTAGGTGCCTCCGTTCTCCCAGAGAATGGCCTCTCAACACTAAGCTGAGTGTTCCTAGTAATTGACCAGGTGCCTCAATTCTCCTAGAGAATGGCATCTCAGCACTAAGCTGAGTGTTCCTGGTAACTGACCAGGTGCCTCCATTCTCCCAGAGAATGGCATCTCAACACTAAGATTAGTGTTCCTAGTAACTGAACAGGTGCCTCCATTCTCCTAGAGAATGGTATTCAACACTTATATCTGATCATGTGGGAATACATCCCTCAATCACACCAGAATGGCTATGCACTGATCATGTGGGAGCACATCCCACAATCACATTAGAATATCTCTGCACTGATCATGTGGTAACACAACCCACAATCACATCAGAACATCTCTGCACTTACATCTGACCATGTGAAGCTCAGCCTTCCACCATGTCAGAAAGGCCAACGCACTTATATTCGACCATGGAAGGAACCAATCCTCTCACCATGTCAGAAGGGCTCACAGAATCATCACTTCCCCTTGGAAGCCTAACCTCGATCTGGAGAACACCAAGCTTCTCCCTGAAGTACTCAAACTTCACTCTATCCATTTTTAGCATAGAATCACATGAGGGATGATTACGTTTAAGGATAACCTACGAGCTTCGCCAGGACCTATTACATCCAAGGACAACCTATAGGACTGATTACGTCTGAGCAACCTATGAGCTTCGCTAGGATTTATGCTCATGCAACCTGTCTCAGTGGATATGCTAGAACTCCCTCTTTCCAGAGATCTCAATATGGATCACATACTGGAGCTTCACTACTCCTCTCTCCCAAGTAGCAAGTGGCAACATATTTTGCCTCGGTTGTACTCAACACCATGCAGGATTCCATCCTACCAAACCAAGAGATCACACTTGATCTCATACTGAAGCAACATCTTGAAGTACTCTTCTTATCAATGGCATTACCTGCCCAATATGAATCCACATAACCCTCCAGGTTAATCTTCTGATTCACTTCATACTTGAGCCCATAATATATTGTACCCTTTAGGTACCTCACTGCATGCTTTGCAACTATCAGGTGAACACATCTCAATTTGTTCAGAGCAAAGCAAATATCTTGTCTCGTATTCGTCAGGTACATCAAGGAACAAATCATTTGACGATACATCGTGGCATCAACCGACTTTAATGAAGCAACACTCAATAGCTTCAGGTTCAATACCATAGGTGTGGTCATGGCCTTGCAGTCCATCATCTTGAACCTCTTCAGGATCTCTACTACATACTTCCCTTGTCCGAGGGAGATTCTGCCACACCTCCATGCCTAGAAAGTAGTGCATCATATCCAAGTTCTTCATCTCGAACTCAGCAGCGCGTCTCCTTCTTGCAACTTTAATGAGGTCATCTTTGATTCAGAAGATACCAGGTCATCTCCGATTCAGCTCTTAATGCATGCATATTCTCTTCGGAGCATTCCAGCCAGCTTATCAGTGGTAAGTGTTCATTCTATCCTACAAACCTTAACCCTACTTTTAGCTATAAAATAGGGAATTTTGCATGGCAGTTTGCATGCCAGGCTGTTTCAGTATATTTGCATAGAATTAGAAAATATCGGGATTTGGGATATTACAGTGGTATCATAGCTATCTTCTTGGCCAGCGGTGGGCTTAAGAAATGAGAAATAGATGAATACAGAAGGAGACCCTTTCTTAACCTATAGGAAAATAAGGAGTAGATACACAGGGGACTTTGAGGATATCAGCCCATACATGGAGCAAACAGGTATACACTCTGACAAGGGAAAGGGAATGGGAGAAGAGGAGGACATGATGGAGTTTCACAACTTAGTATCTGCATTGCAAGAGTTAGCCAAAGGGCAAAAATATGTACTCGATGCAATCAACAGATTATCTCCAAAACCAGAAATAGGTAACAATAGTACACCTCCCTCATCGATAGATCAAGGATCTACAAGCAGCAGTGGAATAGTTGCGTACACCAATATATAGAATATACCGCACATATATAATAGACCTTCCAATAGGCCTACTATGCCTCACTTCTTGGCAGATGCAGTAGGTGGTCCAGTCATGCAGGTAGAGCCTAACGAACCTTTTGGGGCTTATTTGCAGGAATACAGGGACTTAGGGGATGAGTTTCATGCTGCCATGTCTTTCTCGGATTTTTACAACATGAAGAGTAGGAACAGGCCCAGGAATTTCAACAAGGGATTCAATCACAACTATGAGTTGCAGAAGACCTTGGGTAGGTTGACCATCCCAAACTTTGATGGGACTCGCGGAGGTTCAGCGAGGATATGGGTTCAAAAGTTGGAAACCTATTTCCAACTCAATCCCATGATAGAGACAGATGCCATTAAATTGGCTACACTCCACCTGGATGGAGCTGCTCATGAGTGGTGGTACCATGGATTGGTGCATTAGGTCACAACACCATACACTCCTATGGTGAGTTCACTCAGAAGCTCATGGAGCGGTTTGACAGGAAGGATCCAGAGATACATTTCGGGGAGTTGGCTCAACTCAAACAGACAGGTAGTGCAGAAGCCTTCATCTCAGAATTCCAGAGGATAGTAGTCATGGTAACAGATGTGTCAGAGAGCAGGTTGACTATGTTATTCACTGAGGCCCTAACAGAGCCACTACAGGGATGGGTGAAAGCCTACAAACCCCCGACTCTGCAGGATGCCATTAGCAGAGTGAACGATCTATAGGATTCAGTCCCAAAGAACAGGTTCCCACTCAAAACCAAATTTTTTAGTTAGGGACAAGGGCAAGAAACCTTTCCAGTAGGATGTTCCCAAGAAAACATGGTTAGATGAGGACACTAGAAAAGAATTGAGGATGAAGAAACTATGTTTCACTTGTTAGGAACCATGGGTGACAGGACACATGTGTGCAGGGAAGGTGAAGGCTGACTACATCGAAGTGTATTCGGACAGTGATGAGGAGGACTATGAGCAAGAAGCCACAGAAGAACTATGGGCAGCTAAGGAGGAATCACTCCAGGGTGATACACTAGAGGGAGTCATTGCTACATTATCTAGAGTACCAAGATTCCATACTCTCAGGGTCAGAGGAGTAGTACAAGGTCACAGAGTAGGAGTATTGATTGATGGGGGAGCAACCCACAATTTCATTGACTCTGCTGGCGTAGCCAAGAGAGGTATTCAGACCGAGAAGTTCGAAGGATTCACTGTAGCAGTAGTCAGGAACTCTAGCATGGAGTGCAACTACTGGATTCCAAAATTGAATGTCACATTAGGTAACTATCAGATGACACATTCATTCTATGTAGTAGATGTATCAGATACTCATGTAGTATTGGGTGTTCAATGGCTTTATTCAATAGGGAAATACACTACAGACTACCGGGCAATGGAAATGGAATTCTAGGGGCCAGAAGACAAATGGGTAGTTTTGAGGGGCATGAATACTTATCCCCCAAAACTGGTCTCATCACAGAGAATGGAGGTAGTACTCAGACATGATGATATAGAATGGGCTTCAAAATGTTTTTTCACCTTTAGGAAACCCCCAGAAACCAACACACAACACTGAAGTGACATTTAAGCCTTGTTACAGAAGCACGAAAAGGTATTTCGGGACCTTCCATCAGGTAGACCGACATACCGAGGCTTTGAACACATTATTGAGCTAGAGGAGGGGACATAGGAAGTAATAACCACTCCTTATCGACATCCCAAAAGATACAAGGATGAGATCGAGAAAATGATCAAACAATTGCTGGAGCTTGGATACATTCGGCCCAGTTCTAGCCCCTTCGCATCTTCAGTAGTCTTGGTCAAGAAGAAGGATGGTACATTGTGAATGTGCATCGACTATCGAGCACTCAACAAAAATACCATTAAGAACATGTATCCCATCCCTAGAATTGATGAGCTCATGGATGAACTATGGGGTGCCAAATACTTTTCCAAGATTGATCTTCGCTCGGGGTACCATTAGATCCGAGTAAGGGACCAAGACATCTCCAAAAAGCTTTTCGTTGTCACTATGGTCACTATGAGTTTTTGGTCATGCCTTTTGGACTTACCATTTCTCCAGCCACTTTTTAGTCATGCATGAACCATACCTTTAGAGTTTAGCTACGTAAGTTTTTGCTAGTATTCTTTGATGACATCCTGATTTACAACAAAACATGGGAGGAGCATCTTAAATACCTGGAGGAAGTACTGAGAATTTTGGAAGAACACTCACTTTATGCGAAAATGTCCAAGTGTGAATTTGGCATGAAGGAAATGCCATACCTAGGGCACATAATCAGTGAAAAAGGAGTACAGGTTGACATGGAGAAAATTCGAGTTATTAGAGATTGGTCCGCGCCAAAAATAGTCACAGAATTGAGAGGTTTCTTTGGTATGTGCACTTATTACCGAAGGTATGTTGAGGGATTCTCCCAATTTGCAACACCCCTCACAGATCTCACAAATAAGGGAGCATTCACATGGACAGAACTAGCACATAAAACTTTCGAGGAGATGAAAGTCATTATGGGTTCTTGTCCAGTTTTAGCATTACCGGACTTCTCACAACCATTTGTTGTAGAATGTGATGCCTCAAGGGAAGGGCTAGGAGAAGTATTGATACAAAATCATCACCCTATTGCATTTTAGAGCCGTAAACTAAAGAACTACGAGCGCCACTACTCCATATATGACAAAGAAATGCTAGCCATCTAACATGATCTCACGAAGTTTAGATAGTACTTGGTGGGAAGTAAGTTCAAAATCAGTGACAAATCATAACAACCTCAAGTTTTTCTTGGAGTAGAAGGAACTGAATGACCGCCGACAGAAATGGGTCAGCAAAGTACAAGCCTACGATTTCGAGATCGAGTATGTAAAAGGTAAGAATAATGTAGTAACTGATGCATTATCCAGGTGACTCACCTCACTATTTCTCATGAGTATATCCACACATTGGAGGGCACTTCTCTTAGTAGAATACTCCAAAAATAAATTCGCTTGCGAATTATTGGATGGACAAATTCAGGATGACAGGTACAGGATTGTCGATGAAGTCATCTATTACAAGAACAGGATATACCTCGCCCTAGAATCCACTTTGAGGAAAAATATCATACATGCAGCACATGACTCTCCAATATCAGGACATTAGGGTTTCTTGAATACCTACAGACAGATCTGAGAGAGGTTCTCACGGAAGGGCCTCAAAGGGGAAGTTATGCAGCACATACGGGAATGTAGCATATGCCAACATAACAAGATTGAGAACATCCATCCAGCAGGGTTGCTTCAGCCACTACCAATTTCAGAACAAAAGTGGGAAAGTGTCTACATGGACTTCATTACAAGATTGCCTAAGGTCCAAGGGAGGGATTGTTTATATGTTGTAGTTGATAGACTGAACAAGTTTGCACATTTCTTTTCTATATCATCCGATTACTCTACAGCTCAAGTAGCTGAGTTATTGTTTAGGGAGGTCTTCAAGTTACATGGATTACCTAAGACCATTGTCAGTGATCGAGATAGTAGATTCACAGGTGCCTTCTGGTAGGAACTATTCAGATTAGTGGGGACCGAACTTGCTACCAGCATGAGTTATCATCCCCAGAGTGATGGAAAAACTGAAATTGTCAACAAGTGGATTGAAGGATATCTGAGGAACTATGTAATAGGGCAGTAATGAACCTGGATTAAATGGCTACACTTAGGGGAGTACTGCTACAATACTACCTATCACATGTCTATTAGGATGACACCTTTTAAGGAATTATATGGATACGAGGCCTTGGAATATGCAGATTTAGCATTTGGAGACAATAGGGCTCCAAAGGCAAAGGATTGGATACAAGATAGTCAGGATATTCTTAAAATCTTGAAGAAAAACTTACAAACAACCCATAATCAACATAAGTTATATGCATACAAACACAGGGTTGAACGGAGCTTTGAGGTAGGGGATTTGGTATACGTAAGGATCCAACCCTTACAGACAGTCTTCACTTAAGAAGAAAGGAGTGGAAAATTTAAAACCTCACTTCTATGGACCCTACAAAATAATCAGGAAGGCGGGAGAGGTGGCATATGAACTAGAACTACCATAGGAAAGTAAAATTCACAATGTATTCCATGTGTCCAACTTGAAAAAGACCCTTGGACAACACATTGCTCCATCAACAGAATTACCTCCTTTAGATGATGAAGGACTACTGATACTGATTCCTGAACGGATCATACAGACTAGAGAAAGGAAACTCAGGAACCGGGTAATTAGGGAATACTTGGTTCAATGGAAAGAACTCCCGCCAGAGGATGCCACATGGGAAGTTGAACAGGTGTTGCATCATCCCAGTTTTCAATTGCTTGAGGACAAGCAATTTCAAGCGGGGAGGACTGTAATGTCCTCATCTGATTAGGAATTAAGGACCAAAACCACTAACCTATGTGATTCCTGTGGGTTTGAGCGGTTACTGACAGTTAGGGAATCAACTAAAGATTGATGCCATCTACAGAAAATCTAGGGCATCAATATGTTATCACCATTAGGCCAAAAAGGGCCACCAGGGCCAAAGGCCACCGCCATGCATGACATCTAAGCATTATTTAATGATGCATGCACCCATTTAAGTCTCCATGCGCATGCATGCAGGTCAACTGCAAATTAGAAATTAAAGTGACCTAATTATGTCAAAAGTTAGGGTTTTCGCAGTTGAAAGTTATAAAAAGAAGATAAAGTGAAAGGATTTGATGATTATTGATTTTGGAGCTCTTGAGTAGCAGCACAACGTGCAGCCACAACAGTTGGGGTTGGAGATAGCGTCTTCAACTAACGATGTTTCAATAGTGAGATATCTGCCCTAGTCTCATCCAGGGTCAACCATCCAGGTTCACCATCCACTCTTCAATTTATTCACAGTTATCTAGTATCCATCAGAGATTGTTTGCAGGGGCACGTGTGCAGCCGTAAGGGTTTTTCAGCCGGAAATCCCAAATCATTCGCTGGGTCTTCAGATCTCAATTTACCTTCGAAACCTAGGCACCATTCTCATAATCGGTATCATACTCCAGTACCCGGTGATTATCAGATCCGGTCTTACTCATCCTGAGCAGTTATCATCCATTTCGGGATCAGGGGGGCATGAGCAGCTGACCCTCCAGAACAATTCGCTAGGTTTCCTAGAGACCTCATAATTTTTGCATGTGCCAGGAATTCTCTCCGGCATGGGAAGACTATCAATCCTGCAAATTCTCAGCTTCATCGCACACCTCCTTCACTGAAAATGTCACCCTTAGCTGATTTGGGGTTCCTGCTACTGGGGTATCACCAGAAGCAGAAGATACCAGGTCATCTCTGATTCAGCTCTTGATGCATGCATATTCTCTCAGGAGCATTCCAGCCAACTTATCAGTGGTAAGTGTTCATTCTATCCTACAAACCCTAACCCTAATTTTAGCTATAAAATAGGGAATTTTGAATGGTAGTTTGCATGCCCAGCTGTTTCAGTATATTTGCATAAAATTAGAAAATATCGGGATTTGGGATATTACAGCTTTACTCTCAGTAAAGCCTAGAGTCATCGGTAATCTTTCCATCTTGTCGTACCATGTCGAACCTCAGGATCTTTTGTAGTCACTCCCTCTGAAGCTAAGCATCATTCTCACTTTGTCTTTCATACTCTATGCATTGAAACATTATGTACTAGAGTGACAAGAAGCTTCCTCTGCTACTACTATTCTATGTATCCATCTAGGGTCACTAGATACCAAGATCCTCTATCTTGAACGTTTTCAAAAGTTCTTCTCGCACCCATCTGTGAGCTTGTCATCCTCTATAGGCTTTCAACTTCAACCTTGTAGAAAAGGTTAAGATCTTCATTACTTGGATTATTTCTTGAACTGTCATCACTTGTTCTTCGGAACAAGTCTTGTCCTTCTTTTCTTGTAGGTGATTGTACGTGATCTTTCCTACAAGTCAAATGCATTAGTTGTATGGCTAGAAACATTTCATAAGGTATATTCATAATGAAAAATTCTTTTGTATCAAGATATAATTATGCAACTATTTAGCCAATACAACATTCATCCATATCTCACAGAAACTTTCTAGATGCCTTCCATCTCTACCAGGACAACATTGAGATTGTGTACTAATCCAATATGTTAGCAAAGAGGTTTCATTCTAGATAAGTAGCAACGGAGATTTGTATAGAACCATGAGCTACTTACCCATCACATGCATATTAGTAGTATACTGTCATTAATGCAAACATTCTATCATGCATAATACATCAACTGAATATAAACAAATGCATAACAAAACACTATCATGAAATGACAATTGAATACTTATCTTTATTTGTTTCGTGGGTAGACTCCTTCTTTCAGCTTCATCATCTTCTTCATTCATAACAACATCATTTCTTATCCAAATGGATAAGATGTTCTTCAAGATTTGAGTCCTTCATATTCCTAATCGCTTGAGGGATCTTCTTTGAATCGTGAGAGCTTGATCTTTAGTTGCTCCCATCTTCTCTTCTCTTATTATAAGTCGAGCTTCTTCTTCTTCCTAGAGTCTGCTAAAAGTAATCACTTCCTTATGGCATACATTCCTCGAATGAATGAATCCCATGATCTTGGGAGGCCATTATCACAACTTCTACATTATCCACTTCTTCTTCTACCGCTTCAACTTGTTCTTTGATTTGAGAGACGCTTGTAAAGTATGACTGTTTGCATTCTAGATCTTTCACATTCATCAACTGTTTTCTCAAAGTCATCTTCCAATTTATGTTCTTTCCTTCAAATAGCTTGATCAAGGAATCAAAAATCTCTTTTGGTGTCTTTAGGGAAGACACTTGTGGTATAAGGTGATCCATGATTGAATCAGAAATGATTTTCTTGGCCTTGACCGAGTTCTTCTTGTGTAAGGCTTTTAGCCTCATCTCCCTCTGGAACTAGAACCTCTCTACTTATGTAGGTGTCCAATTCATTTTCTTCAAGAACGAGTGAGATACAATACTTCCATGTTTGGAAGTTGTTAGTTTCACCAAGCTTGTCATCAAGCTGGTGTGATTAGACATTTTGAAATAAGAACGTCAAATGTAAATAGCAAAAGATTAGATCTTACCAATTTGAGGTGTCCATCCTGGTTTCGGAGCAGGTTGATCTAGGTTTTGTCAGAGAAACCGTAATTTTAAAAACTTGGAATATTTCATCTATGATTGGATAGAAAGATAGACCTCTTCAAGGCGAGCTGTCCAATGTACTCATTTTCTGAAAACAGTGGAGGGAAGCTCCCGAAATAGGAAGCCCTAGTTTACCAATTTCTTCTACAGAAATTCTTGATACTGTTTCTGCAGTATCTCCGCAATTACTACTCCTCTGTGTCTAAAAGTTCATATTGGGGTAACCTCTTATATCCTTGCTCCACAACCATAGGTTTCATAAGAATTTGTTTCACCAATTGGGACTTATGAGCGTTTTCCCAAGGTGACCGATTCCAGGACTGTTCATCACAACAAAGTTGTACGGATTGCCACATGTCACTGATTCATCTTCGAGGTCTAAAACTTTTACCATGGAAATTAAAGTCCATTCCCTTTCTGAAACATCTTGAGAAATTCAATTTGGACCTTCGTATCCCGAGATATAGCAATTCTCCCCAGGTGTCTCGTTTGGGGAGGAATCATAGGAGAGGTTGGAACCCTAAGTTGGAGGAATCATATCTCTTAAAATGTAGAGAACCTGAGGCTGAAACTTGGACACAGTGTACACCAAGAATTTATATTTGGCCTGTGAAAGTTTCGGTTTCTGATCCTTCTCCAATCTCAAGATATAGCGAATCTACCAAAACTTATCAGTTTTAGTATTTTAGGGTTTTTTCGGCCCGAGGTCAAACTAGGGTTTGACTTTCCCGGAGTTTCACCCGACCAAAAATCTAGACCTAGGTCTCTAAAATTCAATTTTGATGAGGATAGCAATCTTATGCCAAGCTCACTCAAAAATTGCTCTTCTGTAAAAAGCCCTAATTTCCCGTACCAAAAACTAAAAATGTTTGGAATCAAATTCTGCTTCGACAAAAAGATGCACCCCTCAATGGAGAGTTAGCCTAGCCTTCTTTTGCTGATGGATTGTGGAGAGAGACTGAAAAATTAAGAATCCCTAGCTTCTTCAGCTGCACAATGTCGTCTTCTCAGGTTAGCTCTGATACCATGTTAGATTTTTATCATTTAAACAATATGATCTTAGGACCTTATCTGAGAGAATAACATGCACAAAAATTAAACAAAAGACACAAGAGACACAAATAATTTTCCTCGGGGAAACCATAAAGGATAAAACCCTGCAACTTCCTCAGAGATAGAATGAGCACCAATGGCAGTAGTAAAACCCGAAAACATAAATTTGATCTCCAACAGCTTGTTCTCTCTCTCTCACTTGAGATAACTTCTTCTCTCTCACTCATGCGCCACAGTGAGTGAGTGTGTGTAATAAATAGAGAGGCTCACTCTTTATTTATATTCTTTCGTTCACTTAATGTCCACTCCAACAAGTCAATCCCACTTAACAATTACTTACCAGGGCCAACATCTCTATGAGAGTCTAATAACCCTAGTGCCCCACAACTGTGGGGACTTTGCCTTCCAATCAATAAGGAGGGTTAAACTTGACTCAATTGTGGGGACTATTGCCCCGACTTAGAATGGAGGGTTAACCTCAATGAATTTACATGACTTGTTTGCATTATTGAATCTCACGATCGGAACATCGGGGCATGACATGACTCAATTACATTACAGATACTTCCTGGAATAAACATCGGGGTACAATACATAAGATATACAAGTGAATACATTCCAAAGTTACAAATACATCAACAAATGTATGAGGTCAGAGGGAAGCGATGGCAAAAATACATTACAATGTTTTAATCTTGGAGAACTCAAGTGTCCAAGGCAACAGAGGAAGTACCTGAAACAAATACATATTGATGCCATATACAAAATCATATCTGAGGATGCCATGTTCAATATAATGGAACACTAGCTCCTTTACAATATTTGATTACATGATATGATAGATGTACAAGACCACGTGTATTACAAAGGTGGATCGAAGCCACAATATACAATGATGAGTATTGACAATCTGGAAGCTGTGTAACTGATCATAACATAGTATTGCGGAACTTAGGTTATAAGTGTGAACCTAAAGGTCTTCATCGAAATCCAAAGGAACCAATACAATCCCTACCATGTGAATAAAAGTGTTGCAGTCGAACATGGAAATGACTCAACAGAATGTGAGATAATGAGTGAAACTTAAAACTGAAGCAAAGGAATCCACCAATGATAATAGTGAATCCTAAGGTACCATCGTCAAAGGTCTAGTTCTTCGTCTTCAGGAAGTACTGATGAGAAACCATACTGTGATGAGGAAGGCAATGGATCCTCCAACAGATCATAAGAGTGACTAGGAACTGGATACGGGAAGGTAGACACAAGTAATAGTCAGATGGGATAATGATGGAATCAAGATAATAGTCATATGGCAAGATAGATCCTTGAACAGTGAGCATGACACAAAGATGACCCAAGGCAACTTTTAACTTGCATATAGAACAACTAGATTTATCTGTCATGTAGGAGACATGATCAGATTCCCGAAGTATAAAGGATAAGTGGAGGAGTAAAGACTCGAAGTGATAGCTGAGCTGAAAGAGTAAACTAAAACATGAGTATTGAAACGTCCAGAAAGTGTTGTGTTCAAGGAGGACATGTTGCCACTGTTTATAACCCAAAGGGAGTACTTCTTCCTTATCTTTCCTATTAAATTTTAACAAGTCCAGGAAAGTCAACTCAGGCCTCTCTTCATTTTTGACAAGCTTAAAGAGGGGAGAGAATAATGCTTGATAAACTCATTGATTCGTGGATTTTACGAGCCCGAACTAGTACATGCTCGTTGGTGTTTTCATATTTAGAGAGTCTCAAAACTCCTAAGAAGACTCCAGGGGGGTGCTTTTTCGTCCAATTTAGTCTCCTGAGGCCAGAAAAGTATAAAACATACCACAAAAGAACTCTCTTAGCTTCTGAAGAAGTAAGACACACCTTTTTCATACTTAGTCAGGGAGGTGCGAAAAATGTTAAATTACCACCTACCCAATGCCCCTTCAAAAGCAGCATATAGCTTGAGTTTTATGATTGTGAAGGAAGGAAAGATCACTCGGAAATATCCATTTGGTTATGAGAAATGGGGCTTACAACAGTAAACTTGATGCTTTGTTATTTTAGGGTTTAATGAGCATGACAAAGGCATAAGGTACGCTCATAATCTTTTTTCATGTTTAGGTCTAGAGCAAGAAAGAGAGAAAACTAAGCTCATACCGGGCGCTCCTTTTCTGTAAATTTAGTCCTTTAGGTCCGAAAAAGCGATAAACCTATACCTAAGAATACTCTTCTCAATTTCGAAGAAAAGAGAGTGTTCCTTTTTCATATTATTTCACATGGTTTGAAAAAGCGATAAACTACCACCAATGTGGATGCCCATTCACATATTCTTAACGAGCCTGAATGGACAAGTTTACTCGGCAGTCAAGTCTATTTTGAGGGGTCAGACCTGGGCCTAAAGAAACTCCATAAGGGTGGGGAGCCTTATAAACAAGGATAACTTGTAAAAAGAGACAAAAAATGAGGCTCAATTTGGCATGAAACATAGCTAAGAAGGCTCCCCTAAAATTATGACAAATGCGGCATGAGTACCAAACGAAAACAAAGAGTTCTAAACTAGGGTACTCATGGAAGGAAGGTTCTATCCACGTAAAAACGATGATGTAAACAAGGTAAAAATAGTTAAACACCATAGTCCGTGGTCAACGAGGTCATCTTAGGGTGAAAAGCAGATAGGTATATATGCATAATGACATATGGAAAAACCAAATCCTACCCTATATGAGTGAACAACAACCTTTAAAAGACTTCGAACCTGTTGCATTAGGAAAACAAGACATGGTATTAGTTCAATTTATAAAAGTAATTTTCAAACTATAGGTTAAAAACCCAAAAAAATAAAAAATTTCTTATATATAGTTCAAAAATAGAAATAGAACATACCCTTTCAAGTTTTTAACCCAAATTAGCAATATTTTATGTCTGACTTGAATTGCTCCCTACGGACAAATCGGTGGATGATTTTGAATTCCACAAGTGTAAGGTTAGCTAGCATATCCGTATCTTGCATCTCATCCACTTTAATTTTAAATTTTATGCAATTTTTGCATGTTTTGGCCTTTCCCAAGGTAGGCTGTGCAGTACACACGGGTATGTGACTTATACAGTCACGTACATGCGACCTGCCCAAAGGCAACTCGCGTGTCACACACGACCTGTCTAACAGATAGCCGCGTGTATTGCGTGACCTATAAATTTTTGAAATTGGGTCGAAATTTTAAAAATTGATGTTTTCTAATGATTAATAATGGTCCAATAAACAGGTTGCAACATGGTTTTGGAGTGGACTGTTAGCTGGAATATTTCACCTCCTGCAGACAGCAAGGTGTTCCACTGGTCTGAATGGTTCAGATCTAGAACAAATAGATCACAGAGGCTGATAACTCTCCCTAGACGCTGTAGATATCTGAAATACAAGGCTTTGATAGTCCACCTATGTACCTGCAATCAAGCTCAACATGAAACGAATCAAAGTAACTAGAATATGATCTACTAATCTATGCTAGTGACTAAGGAATCTAGCAATATATATCTGAAATCAAACATCAACAATATATATGGGACAGAAAATCAACTTGCATTAGAAATATGAAGAAGTTTACAACCAAGCCTTCGTGTTGACATGCATCTCCATGAAACCAACTCTTCATCCCCAAAAGCTCCGACTCTAGCTCTCTATGCTCTCTCCAAATGATCTTGGGCCAAGAATCAATCCAATAGCATAACAATACCTTCAATGTTCTCCCCTCAACCATGGCTATGAGCTCATATTTATAGGGCTTTAATGGATAGATATGGTTGAGAAATTAGTGGGTGAGGTGGCCTCTAAGATCCTAGGATGAGGGATCTAAAGCTCAACCAACCTACAACAGTATGGATAAGGGATATCTCGAGGCTTATCATCTAGAAACCTCGAGAAACTTCTCTTTTTCCCTTTTTACCTAGGGTACCATGCTTCTCCTTCTATGATAGAGCGGTTCTGGTAATAACCACTTATGGACCAAGGGCAATGGGCAGTGGCACCACTTGTGTACAACCGATGAAAGGCGGTGCGAGCAGGGGTACCGCTCCTGGATAAAGGGGCATGTGCGATGCTAGGAATTTGTATGATAGACTGATAAAAAACCATTTAGTCTTCACTCCAGAAGCTGGGATTCAAGGCAAGTAGGTATGTCAAAGGTCTTATCACATGATGGTGACAGGATTTTGGTATAACAGGATGCCCCCCAAAGCATGAGTCTTAGAGTGATACGATAAACGAGAGCATTGAGAACAAGTCATTGCTAGGAGATGAAAATGTCGACTCAATCGGAGTATGTAGTCAAGTAGGCATCTGTAGTACACCAGTATGTTGACTCATAGATACAAGTAACCAAACTCATAGCTGCAGACCAATACAAGGCAGATCCATGAGTGGAATAAACAAGCATGGCTGCTAGAATACAACGTATATCCATGTGATAGAGGACTCAAACTTGGACATAGCTACCAGACATACAACGTAGATCTATGTCATACAGATGCAAATTTGAGCATAGCCACGACCATACAAATGTGGATCCATGATAGATATACAAAACTCCATTGAAACCTGGTGAAAAAACAGTGAGCGCTTTTAAACAAATGCCCAGGGTCTTCATCTCATCTTCCACAAAGTACGATTCCATCCATGTGATTACAATGATCTGAAGTTGAACATGGTAGAAACCACTTGATTACCGGCCAATGATGTGAACCGTTAACAAGTGCGAGGGAGATCACCATTAATGTCAATGATTCCTGAGGTACCCTAGTACAATCTACTGAGTGCGAATAGATGTCCTAATGTCGAACACCTAGTCGATTCTATCGATCAAAGGTTAATGATGTGAACCTATGTCGAGAGCAAGAGAATCTGTCATTAAGGCATACAGATCTCAAGGTACTAAATATTGTTTCTAAGACTATTTCCTGGATGATGAGCTGATGTCGACAGGAATAGTCTCGTCGACGGAGGGCCATGATGAGTCCCACATCGACGACACGAAACTCGAAACATAGTTATGGAATGATGTGAATATAGTAGCCATATGATTGACTCAAAGATACTGACACAAAGACTGTGTAGAATGTAGAGGTAAAACTTCTTTAGATCCCCTTTGAACATCAGGCGGCATGACAAAATGACTTGGTAGCATGACTAGACAGGAAAAATACACAATGTGACAGTGGACAATGCATTCTTTTGAAAGACTCAAAGGATTGGCATGACTCATGAAAGTGTATCATCACAGAGATTAGCTGAATACCCAATTGACTGACATGATTGTGCAGACAAGTGCCATGTTCAAAGGTAACGACAAACAACTGTCATTATTTGCAAAATCATTCCCTTCCCGTTTCCCCCATCATGATTGAAGATTGCCTCTTTTCGGTTTTACGAGTTCAAAGAGGGTAACAAAAACTCGATATAGCTTGTCAGAAGACAAGTCCAGTCTCATATGTTTTACGAACCTGAGAGAGGAGGGGTTCATTCCCAAGACAGGTCTCTCAATGTTTAATTTTAACGAGTCCACTAAAAGAAAACTCAGTATCGTTTATGTTTAGAGAGTCTGAACAAATACAGAAGAAAACTCCATGGGGGTCCTTTTTCGTATGATTTAGTCTCTAAGGCCTGGAAAAGGGTAAAATAATAACTTAGAGAACTCTTCCAATCATGATTGGCTGGAGTGTTCCTTTCTCGTAAATAGTCCTATCTGAACTGAGAAAGAGATAACCTACCTTCAGACGGACGACTCTTCAAATACTTTAACAAGCGTGAAGAAGACAAGATCGCTCGACAATCTTTTCATATTTAGGGAGACTGAAAAGTATTTAAAGATAACTCCATGAGATTTCTTTACACAATGTCACTTTTTACGAGCTTGGAAAGATTCAGAAACGGACTCGACTATCTTTTCATGTTTAAGGAGTCTGAAAAAAGATGTGAAAATAAGACTCCATGACTTTTCTTTACACAATGTCATATTTTACGAGCCTGGAAAGAAACTTGAACTGGACTCGGAAATTTGATACTAGATTTTAACGAGTGCGACAAAGTATCATAATAAACGCTCGACGACCTTTTTCGTTTTGTGAAAGTACGAAAAAAGCCATAAACAAATGTTCCAAAGCTTTTACTAAAGGAAACCTGCAGACGACTCATAAACAAGTGTTAAATGCATCCAAAATCAACATTAAGGGATTATGACAAATAGATTTTGACCAGAACATGATGTAATATCAAAACTATAGTAAGTTGGACCCAAAAATGTCTATATAAGGCAAGTAAATAGTAAAAAATCAAACATTTCACTATTTACCTCTAACAGAGAGCACTTGGAGCATTTTCTAACCAGATCTTCCACAGCTGATACCGGGAGTTCCCACCATCCGTTTTTAGTCTCGTCAGTTGCAGGTAAAAACTAAGACCATTATCTTTCATTTCATAGCTTCTATTTTGGGATTTGGTGGGGTTTTAGGCCTATTTGGCAAGCCCTAAAATCCAATTGGAGGGCACCACGGCTACCCCTTGCGGAATAGGCAGAACTGTGCGAAAAATACGGTGGACAGGCGGTGCCACCGCCTGTCTCCAACGGGGCACAGGCGGTGCCGGCCGTGGAGAAGTTAAACAAATGATATGGGCATAATTTACTCATTCTTTTGATTTGCAATGACTCAAGGATGATATTAATACATACCATTGTTGTTTTTGGCAGGTCTAGGCTTCCAAAATATGGTGATATGGAAGGAAAGAACACATGATGACGAGGATGCTGCTGCTAAAAAGAATCTTGTTTTCATTGCTGCACTCCAGAACTGTGGGCTTTTAAAGTTCTTCTGGACACCAAGCAGGTGTCCCATGAGAGATTACTGGAACACATACTGAGAATGTGGAGTCCAGAACAACAGTATTTCAAGGTGGGGGCACAGATAATTACAGTGGAGGTAGAGGATATATACTTCCTGACTGGCCTATCGAGACAGGGTGCCCCCATCTTAGTGACAGGTTCCCGTGGTGGGGACATTACCACCAGAGAGCTCATAGATTGACACTGCGCACCAGGTACAGGTACAACGGGGAAGAAAATCCCCATCAGTGTAGTGACAGACAGGGCTCTACGGATTGTCTTGTTCACCATGCAGAGGGTGGTAGGGAGCCAGGGTGTGCATCAGGATTCCATGGCACATATGCTATATGCCCTAGAGGCTATGGCACCTACGGTGTTCAACTGGGCAGAAGCATTGCTTCCAATCTTCAAGGATCAACTGACTAAATGTCGGCAGGGAGAGCTGAAGTAGTTCGACTTTGGTTCCATCTTAGCTTGCTTCTTCTTTGAGCGAGTCCCCCAGATGAGGCCCCGGGTGACTTTTCGGAGTCTGAGAGCATGGGATCCCCGTATGCTGAGGTGGGTTCAGGTCATGGCTCGCACAGGAGCGAGTAGGGGCAGAGTTAAGTTCAGTGATCCGTTCTTCAGATGGCTGCGAGATCAGATGCTCATGGTCGAGGACTATGCTTATGCAGGCATAGATTTTACAGGTGATCCTGACCTACCACTCCCACCTGGCGGGTAGTGGGGTGACATTGGTAAGAAGCAAAAAAGCCTAATAATGGAAAAATGTTTTTATGTTTTTCATGTTTTATATTTTTTATGATAAGTGAGGAGACTTGTTTGTCTTCATGCAGATGTTGGAGCAGCGAGGCCTAGAGGAGCATCTCCATTAGACAGGCGAGCCGGAGCTCGCTTTGTGCCACAGGGTGATGATATCACTAGAGAGTTGGAGGAGAACCTAGAGAGGTTGACTCTAGACATCCCAGATGCTGATATAGATGACCTCCCGACTAGATATCAGAGATCTATGGCGGGGGTACCAGGTCGATTCAGCAGGCTACTACGTAGGGTGGATCGAGCAGTGATATGCTATCACGAGCACCATTAGTGGATGAGACAAGTATATTGAAAGCTGATAGCTTCAGGATTTTTGTATGATGATTTTACCTGAAAGCCTACGTGCTTTAGATGAGGTCTCGGGACCTATTTTTTGTAAAACTTTTTCGTATATATATATATACAGACTTTTACATGGTGTTTATATGTTTCAAATGGATAAATGTATTTTCTATGAGTTCTATGTGTCTTTAAATGTTTATTTACAATGTACCATGTTTGATTTAGCGTCATGAATGGGAAATATGCCAATCTAGGATGTAGTTAGCCAATGAATCAACAACTACATTATGTTCCCTAGGGATATGCCTATATGTAATGGTTCCAAATGATCTTTCCAACAAACGTACCTTCCGGAAGAGGCAGAGTAGCACCGGGTTCCTAATGGTGTAGACATGGTTGAAATGACAAACCAAGAGCTAAGAGTCCATCAAAACTACTACATCATGGACATCCTGAAAGGAAGCTTCAGTCAGAAGACCGATGACTGCTTCATACTCGGCGATGTTATTAGTAGCGGTACCTATACAAACCGCTCTTGAACTGACCAAATCTTCAGTTGAGGAACAAATACCCAAGTAGCCAAGGCTAGATTCAAGGTGTGGCAACAAGCACCATTAGTGAAGCCGTAGAAAGCCATCTGCATGACCAAAACATGGTATAAACAGATGCGGACACTGAAACTCAAAACCATCTTGAAAATACTGAAAGCACACTGAAAGTCAATCAATATACATATATACAAAATACCATCCAAGAAAACCCAGGCATAGTACCTTTTCAGGTACAACCCATTGCGAGGTTTCCCCAAAGGGATTCCATCATAATCAACTAACTCATAGTCTCCTTTCTCTAACACCTTGGAAACAATGAAAGGTCCATACCACATGGACTCAAACTTACCCTTCCCTAGCTTGTCATATCTCTTGTCATAAGTCAAAACTAGGTCACCCTCGTTGAAAACAAGAGGCTGGACGGATTTATCGTACTGTGCCTTGACGCGTTTCTTATGTGCCTCATTATCCAAGGCAACATCTCTATGAGTCTCATCAAGGTTATTTAAGTACAAAAATCTCGCTTCCTCTGCAGAAGTGTCTGGGAGAAGTTCAACGGCGAGTTGTAAAGATGGAATCTGACATTAGATCGACAAGACAACTTCAAGTCCATAGACAAGCTAGAATGGCGTGAAACCGGTAGCTGTTTTCACGAAAGTCCGATAAGACCAAAGAGAGGAAAAAATAACGAGGTGCCAATTGGATTTATGATCTCCAACCATCCGACGAAGCGTAGTTTTCAAAACCTTGTTAATGGCCTCTACCTGACCATTAGCTTGTGGATAATACGGCGTAGAGTTTTCATGGAGAAAACCTAGCTTGGCACTCAATTCCTCCATCATTTGATTACGGAAATGAGATTCGTGATCAGTGACGATGGACTACGGAACTCCAAATCTAGCTATGATATGATTGAACAAGAAGAGAGCGGTAGTCTTACCATCTTCTACATATGTAGGCATGGCCTCAACCCATTTTGTGAAATAATCCATGGCTACGATGATGTAACCATGCCCCCCAGCTGAGGTAGGCTTACAATGCATAAAGTCAATCCCCCATTTGGCAAAAGGGCCAACGGCAATGACGGGGTGAAGCGGAGCAGGATGGGTGCGCTTTTTGGGATAAAAATGTTGGCAAGGTGGGAATTTCTTAACAGCCTCATGACAGTCTTTGAAGACAGAAAGCCAGAAATAGCCAACGAAAAGGATTTTATGGGATGTAGCCATCCCAGATAAATGATCGCCACATGCTCCAGAGTGGCAATCATTCAGCACGTGTTCAGCCTCCTCATGAGTGAGGCATCGCCGGAGAATGGAGTCAATCCCATGTCTATACAAGGTATCATGTAAGATAAGATAGTACTTCACGTGGTGACAGATGCGGCGACGATCATCGTGAGATAGATGCAGCTGAGAACGTTGGGTCTGGAGATAAATCAATAAATCTCCATACCAAGGATTAGTAGTGCTAATTAGGAACAGGAATTCATTTAGAAATGAATCGCTGGGCTCAGATTCTATGGTAGCACAGGGAAGGTCACATATAAGCTTGGCAAAAAACAAGGATTTCTTTGATGTAGCCTTAGCAAACTCGAGATCGAACTCCTGAAGGATGACGATCCAACAGGAGTACTTGCCCCCGAGTACCTGACGAGTCAGAATGTAGTACATCGGGTTCTGGTTTGCCAATACAGTGGTAGTAAGAAGCAGAATGTAGTGACAAAATTTTTGCAGAGTAATGACCATGGCCAAAGCTAGCTTCTCCACATGTGAATAACGGGTTTTAGAATCAATAAGATTCTTACTAGCATAATAAATCACATGCTCATGACAGTGGAGATTGTCCTATGGTAAAACCATGGCGATGGTAGTAACGGAGGCAGCAATATACAAGAGAAAGTCCTTTGAATAATCTGGGGGGTGTATCACGGGTGAATGAGTTAGAGCGTGCTTAAGCTTATCAAAGGCACATTGGGCTTAGTCATCCCAGAAGAATGCAGTGTTGTTCTTGAGGAGATGCATATAACCGTGCGTTTTCTCAACGAAATTGCACACGAAATGGCGGAGAAAGTTTGCCTTCCCCTACAAACTTTGGATTTCAAGGATGTTGGTTGGGGCTGGTAGATTAATGATAGATGCAATCTTCAAAGGATCAATCCAGATGCCATCTTTGGATACCACAAAGCCAAGAAGACGTCCTGTCTCAACACAAAAAACACATTTATGCGGATTGAGCCGTATATTATAATGACGGCATCTCAGGAATATGTCTCTAAGATGACCAGTATGGTCCTCCTGTCGCTGTGAATGAGCAGGGAGGTCGTCAAGGTACGGTTCAAAAATATGTTTAATGTCATGAAACACATAGGACATCGCACGCTCGAATGTGGCTCCAGCATTTTTCAAGCCGAAAGGTAACTTCTTATATGCAAAGGTTCCCCATGGGAAAATGAATGCCGTCTTATGCTGATTGGAGGGCAATATCTCAATTTGATTATAGCCGAAGAAGCCATCCATGAATGAAAAGATGACACTTCCAGCACAGTTGTCGATAATCTGATCGATGTGCGGGGTAGGAAAGTTGTCCTTGGGACAAGCTTTATTTAAATCCTAAAGTCGATGCAGACTCTAATGGTGCCCTACTTTTTATTGACATGGACAATGTTCGATACCCATTCCATCAGAGGTACATGATAAATAAAACCAGCTTTCAGAAGTTTCTCAATCTCAGCTTTAATAGTTGCGGCCTTCCTAGGATGGACTTGCCTAAGTTTCTACCTGACAGGTTTAGCCATGGGATAAGTTTTTAATGTCATGGACCACAATGGAAGGGTCAATCCTCGGCATCTCTTCATAGGACTAGGAAAAAATATCACATAATTCCTTAAAAAGTGCCTTATATGCTTCAGATTCATCTGTGGAGCAGTTCTGCCCAACATGAATGTGCTCAATAACATCAGGCTTGGCTGATATGTCAATTGGATTCATTTGAGTAATGTTGCAAAGGTTTCCTTCAGAATCTGTGTCTTGCAACAATATAGGACTTTGCGGAACGTTGACAATATCAGTAGGAAACAAGGATGCAAAATCATTGCTGCCCGAATTGGTATTGGGGAGGAACATGGATCTATGATGGTGATCCTCCCAAATGGGCTCATCCGTATTCATGATCTCTATAATGAACTCGTCGGAAGGAAAAGTCTCGGAGAGATAGTCTAGAATCGAAAGAGAAGGTTCTATCTAGTACGGTAAATGGTAAGGATCTGAAGCCACTAAATAAATGTCATCAGTGTGATCATCGGAACAAGTTTGAATGGTGTCATACATAGCTTCGTGCGGGCTCAACGAGGTGGAATCAACATTTGTGCCCTGGGGCTCAAAATCAAATGAGGCGATCATATGTACTGTTGCGGTATCCGTGCTAGGAGGAGTAGAGGGAAAAATCCCCATAAGGGATGAATCCTTCAGCATATCTACCCCAATCGACTGGTAAGGAGGAGGGGACTAACCTAACATGGGGATGTTATTAGCTGTGGAAGTAGTAACATTTGGCGTACAAAAATCAAGCTGGTCAATGGTAACAATTCTCCCAAGATGCGGGAATTGGACCGTTCGAAATACTGTTGAAGCAACAAAATTCATGGCATAGAACCAATTCCTTCCTAAAAGGAGGTTATAATCCAAAGGGGCATCTACCACTTCAACTTGGATGGAAACGGTTTTGCCCCCTAGCTCGACCGCAAGTGCTAATATGAGGCCATGGGGTTGGAAACCCCATCCATCAAAGGCTTTAAGGGTCGTAGGTGATGTAACAAGCTCGGGAGAGCCAAGAGCTTTCCAACAAGTCAAAGATAACACCGAGGTCAAAGCTCCTTCATCTAGTACCGTTCAAAAGACTTTCTTTCCCACTACTTTCATAATGATATGAAAAGAAAGTTTATACGGTAATATAGGTTTATAGTTCTCAACATTGAAGTGAATCAAGTTAGTGTTATCCAGGTCCACAACTCCTAATGCGGTCAACAAGTTCTTGTGCTGTGTAGGGAAATTTTGGAGTAATTCTAGGGTAGACATCGCAAAAGGTGACTGAGTGAGATCTTCAACCACAATATAGAATTGAGCAGCTCGGGCATTGGGATTAAAGACAACCTTCCGAAGAGTACTCTTTGGTGGGCGCAAAATCATGTCGAGAGTAGGATTCTTGATAGAAAAGGGAACAGTAGACGAGGATTCCGGAGAATTAGTAGAGGGATATTTCCCTGAAGAAGATTGATATTCTTTCTTATCTGCAGGTTTATCATAATTCTGGCTTCAAGTTTGCAGATGGATGGGATATGAGGACATCATACAAATTTCCTCTGATGAGCTAGAGTTACCCTGGTTAGACATGTGGTCTACCAGTTGTTGTTGAGAGGGAAAGGGATCCGTAAGTACTGCAGGTGCGGGATTAGACTTCAGAAACTGGGAGATTTCGTCCCGATGGGGACACTCCTTTGAAAAGTGGTCACCACCGCACAATAGACAAGGATATTTAGCCTTCCTTTTCCCTTTGTTGTTGTCATTATTCGTTGATCGTGGGGTCTCCTGTTGGTTTCCAGGTTTTTTATTTCGGTTTTTACCTTTATTTTTATTTCCCGAGGTTTGAGTACTTTGAATAGAATTGACCTTGGTAGAAACCTTGGGAGTCGAAGGATTAGCGGTTTGGGTTTGCTTGTCAGATTTCACTACGGATGGGGACTGGATTGAACTAACAATCCCATCAATAGGTACTTCTGCTGGTGTCTTGGCAGGGTCAGTGCTGGGGCTAGGAGCTTGAGGAATCAAGTCATAAAGAGTCCTAGACTGGGAATAGATCAAGTCTAGGTACTGAGCCTGACTAATAGCCTACTCTTCGGTAACGGTACCGCCCATGGCCACATCTTGGGCAATAGGAGGCAACAAGGACTTAGTGAACCAATTAGCTAACAACTGATCCGGAATAGGGGCCTTAATAATCCTTCTCCGCATTCTCCACTAGTGAATATGATCAGAAATGTGGATGGAGGTGTTCTGTCATAGAGAAGTTAAAAGATCAGTGCCCGTTTCATGATGAATAGGGAGCTGAAAGTGCATAATAAATATGGTTGCCAACGAGCCAAAATCCACAAACGAATGTTGTGGGAGTTCAATGTACCACTTCGCAGCCGTACCGGTCAAAGTCCGCTGAAAGAGTCTTAACCGAACGGAATCATCCATGATGGAGTTCGAGGAACACCACAAATGAAATTCATAACATGGTTCCGTGGATATTCACCCTGCTTCCCATCGAATTTTGGAATATCCGATGGTAACTTTATCGAAATGGGAGGCCACGAGGGATTGTGTCGAATGGGATCATTAATCAACTTGGACAAATCAGGAAAGTCCAAAGTTGCTAAGAAAGGTAACTGTCTATTGGGCTGCACATACTGGTAATATTGATATGGAATATAATTACCAGTAGGGCCGTAGGTAGACTAATAAACATGTTACTGTGAGGAAGAACTACCGAAAAATCTGCCCATGGGGGGTTTATTTCTCGAATTAGGACTGCTAGGACCACCAGGGCCTCTGGGAAGAGGACCGCCAGAGCCACTGGGACCACCAGGACCACCAGGACCACTAGGACCACCAGGAGGCAGACCACTAGACCCTCCGAAGCCTCCAGGAGGTGGAAAACCTCCAAGGCCACTGGAACCACCAGGTGGAGGGCTACCAGACCCTCCAGAGCCATAAGGAGGAAAGCCACCAGGTCCCCCAAGACCACTAGGACCACTAGGACCATGAGGAGGACTGCTAGTTCCTTCGGGACCATTAGGTCCCCCAGGGGGAGGACCTCCATAAGGTGGTCCTCCCGCACCTGTCGTAGTATGTATAGGTATCCCTCCCATAGCTGGCATGTAGGACCAGTTGGGTTCCCCCATGGCGTAAAAGTGTTACTAGGGTATGGAATTCTAGTAGGATTAGATGGATGATGACCTACAGGTATTTGATAACCATAACCACTAGAAGACTGAATGGAAATAGGTTGTGCCCCCAAGGGCTGACCTGAACTAGATGGGGGATTCACCACATTAGTGTGGGTGGGAGGGACAAAAACTGTAGATGTTTCTATGTTAGAGGTATGCTCTTGACTAGGTACAACTATGGTATCAGATATAATAGGTCATGCCAAGGGTTGGCCCTCGACATTCAAAGGTACCAATGAAACAGGAATTGAAGGTTGGGCCCCAGATGCAAAAGACCTGGGAGGATTTGGAACAAACATAACATAAGAGGTGATAGGGGTGGAAAATTCACTTGGGCTGTGGTTTGTTAATGGCCGATCTATAATCGGTTCAATGGGTCTCATAGAGTCGGCTAGTGAACGATATCCCACAGGAAGGAATGTGGAACGAACTGGTGAAGAGCCTAATAGGTTATCAATATGTTTTTCTACCTCCTGTGCATGGAGGATAGCAGCACGATATTTCCTGCGTTCTTATTCACTCTTAGGAGAACTTACACGGGTGCCAAATGAGGCAATGGCCTGTCTGATAGGTGTCTCCCAAAAAGGAGCATTAGAACCAAAGTCCGGATGGGTATCATCAACATGACCTTCCGAGGGAGGATGGAATGATGAATCTTCCCGGGAAGGCTGTTGGACCAAGGGAGGCGAGTGTGAAGAATATGGTACTCCACTTTCCACCACCACATTATCTCCCACTTGGGAGGTGGTAGCAGCTCCTTGGTCGATAGCTTCCATTGGATTTTCTCCTGAAACAAGAGTAAAATCAGGTGGCAAGCCTAGTACTCTCCTGGATTGTCTTAACTTAGCCAGTTTGTACAGTTCCTATCTAACCTAGGGTCTGAAAATCTAGAAAAAACACACCAAAAGACCTCCCTACTCAAACTATAGGTAAAAAACAAGCAGACTTAAAATGATAGGAGGAGTTGAAAAGTCAGGTCTCTCACTAGGATTGTCAAGCAAGTGCCACTCGCGATATACCTCGAGGGTACATGCGTAGTAATCTCCCCAAATGCTGTTTTTGGTGTATGGCTCCAAACAAGACGACCAAAGGGATTTTCTCAGATAGATAAGGTACCCTAGTGGGGTCTCCCGATATACTCAAGGTACGTGGGAGCTCGAATCGGTAGTAGTGTTGTCTAATGCATAACCGTACACAAGGGGCCTTTCGATATACAATCGAGTACGTGAAGTACCTTTCTATATACCTCAAGGGTACGTGAAAGGCCGTTTGATATACCGATGGTACGTGGAAGAACCACGCGAGTCCCAAAATGTAATGCTGACAAATAACGACAGCTCCTACGTTTTATGGCGCCTGAACACATCTCTAACCTATCACTCAAGTTACTACGTAAATTTTAACCTACAACTACCGTTAATTTTAACTTGTACGGTTAGGTGAATGCATGATGTTTTGACAGAAAAGTAAAACCATGCAATATGCTTGTGCAAATGTTCACTTTACCGTTCGGTATGCCTACTTACGGGAGGGAAGAGAGTGTTTTTCTTTTTGTTTCAAAACCAAAAATCATTCCAATCAACAGTCATGAACATCAAATCAAAGACAAGCAAATACTTCTACAAACCAAATTCTTCTTTTCGAAAGCAATTGAGAAGGGTGAGAATCTCTTTTCCTAAAAGGACAACACCAAGCACACCTATATGCCAATGCACTCTAGCTTTTCAAATTTCTTAAAAACATAAGCAAATCTAACTTAAAACTACCATTTTTTTTTAATATATTGATCGAGATAGTCCTATATGCATGAGAGACGAAAGATCATAAAGGTCCCAAAAGCTTGTAAAGCCAATTAGAAAACCCAAATCCAACGCTCAAATATGATGTCCTAATCTCAAGCAAAACTTTTCTTTTTTGAAGGGAAGAGAAAGAAGTTTACTATGCAAGCAAGAAATGAAATCTAGAAGCTAATCTAGTGTTCTTCTTTCAGTATACGCAGTAAAAAGAGAATTCAATGAGCACCCTAACTTTCAGAAAACAAGAAATCCTTCTTTAAGCACAACCAATAAGCAAGAAGCGGATGAACAATAAAAAAGACTAAACAAAATTTTGAAATTCAACTCAAACCAATATTAAACCATCAAAGTAGCAAGCCACACACACCTGATAACAGAACTGAAAGCAATCAAAATTCCAAATTTTTACAAAGAAAAATGAGGAAAAAGAGTTTTGGACTAATGCCTACCTGATACCACGCTTCGTAGGTGTTGTAAGAGCGTTTCCAAAGCAACACCACATCTCGCAAACCAGACACAAGTGGTGGCACCTCGTATTGCTCACTATGTTCAGGCAGTGGCACCGCTCCTCGTACAAAGCATGGCCGAGGTTCCGTGTAGATGGCCAAAACAAAAAAGAGAACGATGGATCAGATAAAAAAAGACTAGATCAAGGCAAATACTGTCGAATTGAATGTGGTAACAGAGCATAAAAAACTGAAATGACTCAGATCTGGAAATTTCAAACCCAAATAATACAAATCAAAAAGTAGATTTGACTGAAAAGAGTTGAAGAAAATGGAGCTTGGATTTGGACAAGAGTTGCAGACTGAGGAAGATCAGAACAACTGAATACAACTATTCCCTAGCAGAGTCGCCAGATTTGTTAGCTGGAATATTTCACCTCCTGCAGACAGCAAAGTGTTCCACTGGTCTGAATGGTTCAGATCCAGAACAAATAGATCACAGAAGCTGATAACTCTCCCTAGACGCTGTAGATATCTGCAATACAAGGCTTTGATAGTCCACCTGTGTAACTGCAATCAAGCTCAACATCAAACAAATCAAAGCAGCCAGAATATGATCTACCAATCTATGCTAGTGACTAAGGAATCTAGCAGTATATATCTAAAATCAAACATCAACAATATATATGGGACAAAAGATCAACTTGCATTATAAATATGAAGAAGTTTACAACCAAGCCTTAGTGTTGACATGCATCTCCATGAAACTAGCTCTTCATCCCCAAAAGCTCCAACTCTAGCTCTCTATGCTCTCTCCAAATGATCTTGAGCCAAGAATCAATCCAACAGCATAGCAATACCTTCAATGTTCTCCCCTCAACCATGGCTATGAGCTCATATTTATAGGGCTTTAATGGATAAAGATGGTTGAGAAATTAGTGGGTGAGGTGGCCTCTAAGATCCTAGGATGAGGGATCTCGAGCTCAACCAACCCACAACAGTAGGGATAAGGGATATCTCGAGGCTTATCATCTAGAAGCCTCAAGAAGCTTCTCTTTTTCCCTTTTTACCTAGGGTACCGTGCTTCTCCTTCTATGACAGAGCGGTTTTGGTAATAACTGCCTATGGACCAAGAGCAATGGGTGGTGGCATCGCTTGTGGACAACCGATGAAAAGCAATGCGAGCAGGGGTACCACTCCTGGATAAAGGGGCATGCGTGGTGCTGGGAATTTGTATGATAGACTGATAAAAAACCATTTAGTCTTCACTCCAAAAGCTGGGATTCAGGGCAAGTAGGTATGTCAAAGGTCTTATCACATGATGGCGACAGGATTTTGGTATAACAGGAGAGAGCGAGAACATGAGGATATGGACCGCGAAGCCCTGCACAATGCCCCCAATGTGCATGCATTACGACAATGTGGGTTACTAAAGTTCTTCTGTACATCTCCAATGTGGGCCAATGTCCGACTGCTTGAGCATTTGATTAGTTGTTGGGACCATGACATAGGTGCTTTCGATCTTTAGGGTGAGATATTGGAGATAGACTTAGAAGACATATACTTCATCACAGGGTTGTCTCGACAGGGAATGCCTGTCAACCTCGAAGGTACTAGACGGGGTGGGTACCCCATGAGTGTCCAAGATTATGTGGTCACTTAGTGCACGCCTGAGAGTCGGAAAAAGGGATCATGCGTCCCAATAGTTCATATTGCTAACTTCCACTTCAGGTAGTGGTAAGTACCATAGTACGGGTTGCAGGATCCTCATCATTACATTTTTCCACTCGGACACAAATGAGGGTGGTAGTGGAGTGTTTATAGGGGACTATGTTTGATTGGTGCTCGGGTATAATCCCGATTATGAAAAAACAACTCTTTGACTGTAAGAGAGGCTGCTGCAATAATTTTGGGTATTCAAGTGTATTAGTGGCCTTCTTTTTTGAGAGAGTGCCCGCAATAAGCCCTAGGGTACCACTTTCGGATTTCTCTGCTCGCCAACCTAGGTTCACCAGGTGGGGAGAAGTCTTCCTTCACCAAGGAGGTGGAGGGTCATTCCAAGCTGTGTATGATGATGACTTCTATGTGTGGTGGGGACAACAGTTACCAACACTTGAGCAGTTTCCTTATATAGGTTTATACTTTCGAGGAGACAATGATCTCATCCTCCCGCCCGAAGGAATGTGGGGAGAGCTAGATATTTTGCTTTTGATGTTTTTAAATTTTTATGAATTTTGTCATAAAATTATATACACATGTATAAGAGTTTTTAATCCATTTTATTGTTTAAAATGTAGATGTTGGAACTACGCCTTAATGGGCATCCCAAGATGTATGTACGGCCTGTACCAAGTGGAGATCAGGGTTTGATGAGGGTGCTTGAGGGGAAGCTGGCCAGGCTGACCCATAGAGTTCCCACTATACGGATTGAACATATTCTTGTTGTTATGCAGGAATTTGTTATAGGGATCCCACCTATCTGGATATGCATCATGAGGAGGGTAGCCAGGGAAGATGATTGGTTTATATAGAAGCCGAAGAGGCTGCTACAGCTGAAGAAGCTGATGAGCAGGATGATGCTGGTGGTGCAGGAGATTAGACCTAGATCTAGAGGCATTTTATGGATTGCGATCCAAATTTTTGTATATCTTTGTATATTTACACAGTTATGACCGGATCTTAGGATAAAAATTCGACCTATCTATGGACATATTTTTAAATATATATATATATATATATATATATATATATATATNGCAAAAACTGACGTAACAGGGTAGATGTATATGTTATGTATATTTTAGAAAAGGTGTGTTAAGTTGCCAATCTAGAATATAGTTCGCATATGCATCAGTTAATGTATTTTCATTACGTGGTATGTGATTAAATGAAATATAATCGAAATTTCTTTCTAGTAATCTCACTTGAAAAAACTGACGTAACAGGGTAGTGTTTTGCTCCTGATAGGCTCCATTGAGCTGGGAAACTACCAGTTGAGATTCAAGTCTGAATTCCAACTGGGTGATACCACGTGACAAGGAATCCCATAGTAATTCAATAACAACCCTGTATTTTGCCACATTATTGGTAGCAGGACCTAGGCAAGCGCCTCCATAGGAAACTAGCTGTCCCGAGGGTGAATAAATGACCTACGCGGCTGAAGCCAAATTATAGGTATGATGACTAGCACCATCTGCAAAACCTACGAACCACTCAGTTAACGTCTGTAACAATCACCACATGATATAAGAACACTAACCAACTAACTAGTGTACATTAAATTACATACAATAAAAATACAAGAAAAAGTATTAAGCCTAGGCATAATACTTCTTCAATCTTCGTCGAACAGGTTTAGAATCAAGGTAGGTTCGGATTCCATGTTCAACGATATATGGATCTATGCCTAGTAGGGATGACTAGACAAATGTGTCATGAAATTCCTTTAACAGGGAAGTATATATGGAAACTCTTTCGAGAAAGAGTTTACATCAATATACACAGGTTCAACGATGTCAAGGTTTGGAAAAACATTGGTAGAACCAACATCTTCCACCAGTCTCATGTCGAACTCATAGTTTTCTATTCTACTCAGCTCTAGAAGGAAGTAGGATCTATGGTGAAGATCTTTGTAGAGCTTGTCTTTCCCACTCATGGCTTCCAAAATGCCTTCATCTGAAGGCAAAACCATGTTTAAGCCGTTATCTGAATATAACGAGTTCTCTGCCCAAGTAGGCAGGTAAGATTCTTCTAGCTCCTTTGAGATTGTGGAAGGAGTCAAAATCACTCAAGGTTCGTGACGGGTAGGAAGGACCCAAGGATCAATTATATCGACAACTATCGCGATAGACTTACCTACACTCGTGGAACCTAGATAATTTATTGGGGCTGGGATATCAAAAGTGCCCATCAAAGATGAATACATACCAATGGTACCGTTGACTCATTCATTTCCAAATGACCCCTTCGAGTAAAATTGAGATGGTCAAGAGTAACCAACTTTCCTTCATGTGGAAAAACCACTACTCGAAGAACAACTGAAGCAATCGCACACATAGCATAAGTCCAACTTCCCCCCAGAAACAAGTTATAGTCCAATGGAGCATCAATCACCTCCACTTCAACATACACCACTTTCCTTGCCAACTTAATCTCGAAAGCTGGTAGGATACCATGCAGGTGAAAATACCTCCCGTCGAAAGTAGTAAGCAAGGTGTTTGATGAAACTAGTTCCGGGGAACCCAAAGCCTTCCAGCAAGAAAGAGACACGACACATGTGGAAGCAACCTCATCGACAATTGTGTGTCCAATGGTTTTTCCCCCATGGATGACATCTAATGATAAGGCCACATGATACATTAGGCACATCTTAACATCTGATAGATTGAACTTTGCCATCAGACTCGAAGAATCCATGCTGCCTAAAGCTGCTAAAAGGGAATCCTGCTGAGCGAGACAACTCTGAAGCACGTCCAACACGAACATCGCACAAGGGGTTTGGGGATAGATATTCCACCACAGAGTAGTTAGAAGCATCCCTAGAGTTTGGGCTGTGAAATTCCTTTTTAAATATAACTTTTGGTATTTTGGGAATTGGATCAAAAGGTTTTTCGATTGTGAGAGGGTTAGATGTTTCACCAACATATTTAACCTTCTCAGGAACATCCGTCTCATAATTTTTGTTTCTTGTTTGGAGAAAGGTACTGGATCATACCATGTTGATATAATTTTGTTCAGGAAGGGAACTCGAAGTGCCCCCTGCTACATTACAAACAAAAGCTGAATTATGTACTTGGGGAAAAGGATCCTTCAGGACGGCCGATTGTTGGGTCTTGAGAAACTTCTGAGCTTGTTCCATGAGAGGGCATTGATGAGTTAAGTGATCTCCATAATACAACTTGGAAGGAAACTTCACTTGTTTCTTATCTTTCTGGCCCCCATCAGCATTGTTTGTGGGATTAGGCTTTTTTGATTTCCCTCACCTTTCTTCCCCTTCTTCTTCTTCCCACCGGGCTGCTAATTTCCCTTTTGAGAGGATTGAGCAAAAACATTTGCATTTTGGGGCGATGGGGCAACCTTTGCTTCCTCCGTTGTAGACTGCTTCATAGATAACTCATGGAGTTGCTTGGACAAAGACTCTACAGTGGGAAAATTCACTGAACCAACCACACCATCGGCATGGGTCCAGGCTTGGGTTTCTCAACACTATGGGTGGACTGCGGTGCCTTAGGTACGATTTCATATAACCTAGACTAAGGATATATCAAATCCAACTGCTAGGCCCTAAGGATGGATTCTTCTTCAGTAGTCACCCCCTAAGTGGATACATCCTTAGATATATAAGGCAAAAAATACTTAAGGAACCACTATAACAGAAACTCGGGGGGAGTGGTGGCTTTTATAAGCCTCTTTCGTCTTCGCCACTCTTGGAAATGTGAGTGGCTTTATCTTGCCTAAAGGTAGATAAGAGGTCTGTGCCAACATCATACCGGATAGGAAGATGGAAGTGGTTCAAGAATACCTCTACTAAGTCCCAAAAACTATCAAACGCAATAGAGGGCAACTCAATATACCACTTTGTTGCAACACCAGTTAGAGTTCTTTGGAACAACCTCAACTGAACGATGTCATTGTTTCGTGAGTTGGAAGAGCACCATAAATGGAAGGTGGTGACATGGGCCCCTGAATCCTCCCCAGTTTTTCCCTCGAAATTGGGAATGTACGAATGTAACTTGGTTGGAACAAGTGGCCACATATTTCACTGGGTCATTCATCGACTTGTTCAGATCTGGCAAGTTCAAAGTTGCTAGGAACGAAAGTTTAGGCCTAACCGGAGCCTGAAAAGTATGAGTTTGGGAGGTAGAAGGACTTGCCCCCTGGTTCCTAGATGTAAAGGTGGGGTTTCCCCCAGCTACCAGTTGTGAAGTGGTTGGTCTACTTTGAAAAGAATTCCACCCATAAGCCAATGTATTATTTCTGTGTGGTGTAGTATAAGTAGTTTGAGCCCCTCTAGAGGAAACTGGAGTCTGAAAGACTGGAGTGGGTATCCCTCTACTAAAAAATGAGAAAGGAGAGCTCATAAATGGAGCTGAAACCGGAGTTTGAAAACCTTGACCATAGGTGTTTTTATTTCCAAACCGGATCCCCACATATGCAGTTGTAGGGCCCACATAAGGAGTGGATGGGAGAATGTGCCCCCCATTCCATGGGAATCCATGAAAAAATCAAGAGAATCCAACATGACCACTCTAAGCAGTATGCATAAAAAAGGGTGAAGAAAAAGGCGCACTGGGAATCCCAGTGACAACCCCACAAGAAGGACCTACTACATTCGAGGAAGTTGGTGGTTGAACCACCCAACTATTAGGTGATAAAGGTGCAGCAGGTGCACTTGGTCTAGGAGTAACTATAGGGGGAGGTGGCTCTCCTCCAACCAATATGACTGAGATGGGGGTAGATATACCCTCTGTGGAGATTGCCATAAAGCTGCTCACAGGAACACCAATCACAGGTGAAGTAAATGGAAGAACCTGGACAATCACTGGATCCTTTAAGTTAGTAAGAGGGGAGTTAAAGTTTCTTGCAAATTCGTCAGCTTGCAAGTCCTCAATCTCTAATACGTTTGTATCAACCTGGTTTGTCCTAACTTCCGGCTCACCTGGAACTTTGCTTACTCCTTCTAGTTTGAAAGAACCATCTGTATCTAATCTCTGCCTTTGAGGGGGCGGTGGAGGCTCCACTATAGTAGCTAGAGGAAGGTTTTGCAACCTTCTTGACCTTTTGAGAGGTTGGTCCTCCATGCTTAAAAATTGACTCTTCACACACCCTAAGGCCGACTAAACACAAACAAACCACACAATACTCACTATAAAATTTTCTAAAGCTAGATAGACAAGCGAGTATAATATGTGCCTTCCAGAAGAAAGCTGAAAGATGGTTACTTGGAGTCCCTGTATATGTTCTTAGGCACAAGTAGAGGAATCACCCACTGCCCTCCCACACCTTCTACCGGGGTTACCTTCCAAGCCCGTCCAAGGTAGACAAGAAATAGCCTTTCGGTATACCTATGTATGAACCCTAGATGTCAAAGAGACTAAAGGATACTGCAACCATACTGACAGTCCGGGGGGACAGTCGTAATCCTGATTTGTATGCATGGGTAGGGTAGAAAAGCCCAAAACCCTGTCAACACTGGCACTGCACGGGGCCCAAGAGGTGGTATTGACAGAAGTCCCCAGATGCATAAAAATCTTAGTCTACGCTTGAACAAGGAATCAGAGGGTTATCTGCTCAATCCAGGTCCTCATGTGACCTTGTGCTTAGCTTCTGTTTGAGAGGAGCTTCCTAGATACACTCAACAAAGGGAGAGGATTTACTTGGTGATTGGCCAACTACGTCTGAAATCAAATACTTGTGGAGAGTTTAAACTCCCTAATCCACAAATCTAGCCTAAGCTAGTTGGTGTAGGAGCCTAAAAAATAAAAATTGCTAATAATTTTTAATTATATTGTTCATTTTAAAAGGTTGTTTTTAGTCAGAGGCAAATGGCATGAAATTCATGTGGTGTTATAGACTCTATAAATGAAACGAAAATCATGCATAAAAGTAAATTCAAAGTAAATTGCAACTACTAAGGCAACTTTTCTTTTTCTTTTTATAAATGCAAGTTAATGAATATAAAGCTAAGTATGAGAAACTACAAGACTTTTAAAGAATTTTTTGAAATTTTCTTTAAAAAATGATGAAAAGCAATACTACATGCAAACTAATGCAAAATATTTTTGTCTTTTCTTTTCAAATAACTTCAAAAAACTACAATGACGATAAATGCAACTTGAGCAATTTGACTAATCTAAACATATAAGCAGCGAAATGAGGCAAAAGGATCCCAAAGTGACCTACTTCAACCAAGAGGCAGAAGACTGGAACAAACCCTGACTTGGAGAAACTAACCAACTTAAAAAGTTTGCTAGATTCACAAAAAAAAAGTGACAAACTAAAACTACAAGAAGTAGTACAGAGTATAAAGCATTCAAGGACCTGATCACTGACCTAGAACATAAGCACTCAGACTTATAAACCAAGTAGGAGGACCACCTACACTCACTAATGCAAGAAAATCAAACACCAAAAGCTCAAGAACTTGATGAAATCAAGCGGGAGATGTGACATACAGACCTCAAACTCACAGAGTCAAGTTATAAACAGAACCTTATGAGCAATCAAGAAACCAAAAAGCAGGGATAAGCAAACCCTACAAAGCCAAACGATTGCTACAAGAAACACGTGACTGTCTATGCAGACAAGCCGCGTACGACACGCGGGTGTCCAAGAGGAAACCCGCGTGTGCATAGTGAAACACACGACTGTGTAGCTATACGGCCCACGTGGGTTGATAAAAGTTTTTCAAAGAAAAAATATATATCAAAGGCCATTAACAGACTGGACACACCCAGAATAAAAAAGAAGCAAAGGCTGGTAAGGGGTCCTAAAGAATGGACCCATAGCAGGCTGGAATCCCTAGCGGAATCGCCAGTTCTGTTGTCCAGGACAACACACCCTTGTAACCTAGGGTCTTTGGGGTTACCAACTTACTAAGACACTTGTAGACAATCAACTTATCTAGAAAATGAAATAGGAATAAGAAGAATGCTTGACTTACCTGGTTTGTGACAGTTGCTCCAAGCTTGGTCTTCTCCTCTTTCGATCTCCTTCAAAGCTTCCAGAGCTCTCCCAATTCACCCGTGAAAGACAAATTCTTCAAGCAATATCTCATATATATATATATATATCAAAGGTTAGTGAAATGCATATTCAATGTAACATAATTGAAATCATTCATAATCCATTATACATGAGAAAGCAACAATACAAAGATTGGAAGAAGAAATTTCTTTATTCATAAACAGGGAATGGTAAGATTACAACCCAACTTCTGAGACAAGGACTCCTTTGCAAACTGAGCACACTGAGTTCTGTTGCTCCAAGAGGTCTTAGGCATACCGCCAGCATAACTTTTCTCTTTCAAGAATGATTGATTATCCCTATGCCATACCCTCTATTTATACATGGGGAAATAGAGAGGTTTCGAAGGTTAGGATGGTTGAGACAGTTGGGATAGTTATGGATTAAGGCCCAACTAATCTCATCTAGTTGTGATTTATATTTTTTAATGTCGAATTAAGGTACACATGAGTATTTATATAAGCAAGTCGCGTGTGACATGCTTGTTTCTCAAAGGAAACTCACGTGTTCAATGTACATGCGGGTTGCAATGCAAATACTCGCATGTGACACTCGAGTTGTAATGCAAAAAGGAGCGTGTGCAACCCTAAACTTAGAATAAAAATATATTAGGTTGGTCTCGAGATCATGCATCAATGGTCATGCACATTTATAGTGTTTTGGCCACTTCAATCCTATTTTTCCTTTTGTGTACTGACATAATGGATGTCAACACTTAGACGGAGAAGTGCCATCTTGGTTGATAACAATACCACTTACAGACCAATCCGGCTTTATTCCTAACAATTTGTCCTTGTTCATTCATCTTATTTTTAAACACCCATTTGGAGCGTATTACATTTTTATTATTAGGTCTAGGAACAAATTCCCAAGTATTATTCTTATCAATCTGATCAAGTTCTTCATTCATGTCTCTAATCCAGTCTTGATGTTCACTGGCTTCTTCAAAATTCTTAGGTTCAATCATAGATAAAAAAGTGACTTGAGATTGTTCTGAAGCTTTAATCAATTTCCTTCTTGTCCGAACTCCTTTATCCTTCTCACCAATTATTTGATTTTCAGGATGATTCTTTTTAACAATTCTGGAAGGTTCTTTTGACGCTGCCTGAATATTTGTACTTTCATCATCTGACTCTGAATCTTCCTTTTATGATTCTTGGACCCGTTCTTCCTCAATTTCAACTGTATCCTCTGTATTTGATTCGATAATGCTTATATGAATATCATTCACAAGAATTCCTTCAACTATTTTAAAGTCAATATAGTCAACCAATTTATGCAACCTTTTATTATAGCATCTGTATCCTTTACTGTTTGTGGCATATCCTAGGAAAATACATTCATCGGCCTTGTCATCATATTTTCCAAGATGTTCATCATTATTTTTAATATAGCATTTATTTCCAAAGACTTTAAAATGTTTAATAGAAGCAGGTCTTCCAACCACAGTTCATAAGGAGTCTTATCGTATTTTGGCCTTAGATGAGCTTTGTTAAGAATATGGACATATGTGTGAATTGCCTCTACCCAATATGTCTGAGCAATATTTTTTTCATTCATCATTGATCTTGCCATCTGTTGAACTGATCTGTTTTGTCTCTCAACTAGTCCATTCTGCTGTGGAGTCCCTGGGATAGTATACTCTCTTTTTATTCCATGCTTATTACAAAATTATTCGAAGTATTTTGAACTAAATTCTCCTCCTCTATCAGACCTTACTGCCTTCAGCCTTTTACCTGTCTAATTATAAGTCAGAGCCTTAAATACTTTGAACTTCTCAAATGCTTCTGATTTTTCCTTCAGAAAGGAGACCCATGTGAGTCTAGAGTAATCATCAATGACCAGCATAAAATATATTTCTCTTCTTGTACCCTCCTTCCTTGATGGTCTACACAAATCCATATGTACTAACTGAAGAGGCTTGTCTGTTGATGTAAAATTCTTATATTTAAACCATGTGCGAGTCAACTTTCCCATTTGACAAGATTTACATACAGAATCATATGGATTTGATATTTTTGGAAGATCTTTTACTAATTCATTATTTCTAAGCTTGATTATGTGATCAAAGTTTAGGTGTCTGAGTCTCCTATGCAATAGCCAACTTTCATCATACTTGCTTAAATGGCATTCTTCTTTTTTTTCTTTAAAAACATAGACATTGTTTTCTGTTCTTATTCCTTTTGCAACTAATTGTCCTGAGGGTACAAATTTTATTTTACAATCTATAGAAGTGAAAACAACTTCACACCCTCTGTCACATACCTAATTGACACTAAAGAGATTATGTTTCAGATCATCTACAAACAACACATCTTGCGATTTCCCTTTGCCATTACTCAAAGATACCATTCCTTTTCCATTGATTTTTCGACCTGGAGCATCATTTCCAAAAGTCACATTTCCTTATTTACTTTCACTTAGAGACAAAAACTTACTTTTATCACTAGTCATGTGTTTGGAGCATCCATTGTCAATATACCAAGGGTCCTTTTGCTTTTGAGAAGAAAGTAGTAATCCACACTTGTTAATTTATTTCTTCTTCCAAACTTTAACATTTTCACCTGAGTAATTCATTCTTGAATCTGGTGTGTAATTCTTCAGGTGACAGTCTAAGGCTTTGAGTCCATAATTATGACAAATATAACATTCTGGCTCATTGTACAATAGATCAAAAGGTTTGCTATTCCTATTGTGATTTCTTCTTTCAAATGTAAACTGTGTGGTATGAAGTTATTGGTTACTCAGTGACTATCTTATTCTATGTTGCAGCAATTCATCGTTATTTGGCATCCTTAGTTGCATACTTCTAAATTTAAATGAACAATTTGTGAATTTATGGCCAAAATTAGAACAATAATAACAATAGCCATGAAAAAACCTTGGTACTTGAATCTTAGCTGTCTTCTTGGAATTGGTTGCCTCATATTTTGTTGTCTTTGTTCCTGAGCAAATCTTGATTGATCTTTCTGATTGGAATCCCTGATTCTGATGCTTGTTTCATTTTCATTCTCTTTTGTTTGCAAGGTATGTTCATATTCTGGCCATTTGCTGCATTTAATCAACTTACCTGATTTCTTGTTTTCTAAGTGATTGCTACTTGAACCTTCTTCATTGTCGAGATCTATTATTAACAATGGAGATCTTTGCTTACTCAAAATGTTGTTCAGTTCTTTTGAAGCTTTAATGCTTGACAAATTTTGGTGATACAAAGCTTGAAATTTCGCCAATTCTTTTCTAGCTGTCACTACTACTTCTTCTAATACTTCACATCTCATTTTCTCCTTCGTTAATTGTTGTTTTATAATATCTTCTATTTTCTTTGCCTCTTCTAATTCTAATTTTAACAGAGCAATATCTTCACTTGATTTTTTACAATCCTTTTCATACTGCATCACCAATTGTTTTTGTTTCCTCTTCTTTAGTTTGAGACTGTCAATCTCTTCCAGAGCACTGATTAGTTCACCCTCCATATCAACCATATATTCTTCATCATTCATGTCACTTCTTGTATATTCATTTTAAAAATCTTATATGGCCATAAGCATAAAATTGTTCACTTTATCTTCACACGATGAATCACTATCTATCTCTTTTGAGGAATCAAAATCATTTGCACACAAGATTTTATTTTTATATTTAGCCTCTTTATTGTATTTCTTGAATGTGTAGTTCTCTTCATCATCAGAAGTATGACCCTTTTACTTGTGAGGACATTTAGATGCAAAATGGCATATCTTACCACAGTTGAAACATTTAAAGGGCGTCTTGCCTTTATATTTACATGATCCTTTCTTCAACCTTCTAACAAATTTTGCCTCAATCACATCCATTTAAGAATCAATGTTCTTATCTTCTTTAAAGGATGATTCTCTAGTGGCGGATTTATCTTTACTAATCCTCATTTCATAAGCAGTCAGAGTTCCTAGGAGTTGGTCAATAAGCAGAGTTTTAAGACCATTTAATTCTTCTATTGCAGAAACTTTGGGATTAAATCTATCATGCAAAGATCTCAAAAGTTTTTGAACTAAGGGTGCTTCCTCAATATCTTCACCAAGACCTTTCATAGCATTCATGGTCTCTTCTACTCTTAATAAATATTTACTAACAGTCTCATCCTCATTCATCTTTAACTATTCAAATTTCAGTATATATGTCTATAATTTGGCATCTTTTACTTTCTCATTTCCTTCATAATTTCTTATAAGTTTGTCCCACATCTCTTTTGTAGATTCAATATGCATCACCTTAACAAACTCAGCTTCTTCAAGACCACTCAGGATAGCATTCATTTCCTTTGCGTTAAAACTAAATTCCAACTTATCATCTTTGGAGGCTAGCACAACTGGTTTTACATAGCCAACGTCTCCAAACATCAGCACCTAAGGACATTAGATAAGGTCTCATTCTAACCTCCCAGAAGGCAAAATTTGTTCCATAAGACAGAGGAACCTTATTGGTTAAACTCCATTCATGACTTGTCATGTTTAAGCTTACAAATCTACCTTTAAATAAAAGGAACCTGCTCTGATACAAATTGTTGATATTATTCGAATAACTGAGAAGGGGGGGGGGGTTGAATAAGTTATTCCTAAGCTTNTTTAAACTTTATTACTGTTCACAGATTTACAACCATGATAATGCAACAAATATAAAACATAAGTAATTGTTATCAATCACACATATGACGGGGACAAAGACAAATATTCACAAGGAAACTCGTAAGAGAAAATTATTTTATTATAATTAAATTTCTTTGATCACCAACTCAAGTGAGGCTACAACCTTTGTTTTACAAGCAACAACTTGTGGAGAGTACCAACTCTCTGAGTTTTCTAGAACCCACTAGAATTGTATAAAATCCAACTTGCACACAGAAGACTACAAATCTTCCTTAGCACCACCCTACCACCCTTATTCCATAGATTTTAACTTTGTTCAGTACAATATGCTGAAAACCAAATATAGCTATGCTCACCAACTCTGTTACATTCTCTGATCTAATTATGCTTCTAGTCATTCAAACTTGGCTCCCTTCACTATCTTCGTTTGCGCATTCTCACCATTTCAACACATGTCACACATTTCTCTGCTCCCTGTTTTATGCTCGCTAATCTTTATTCCCTTCGCCTGTTCGTATGCTTGTATTTCAGTTTCATAATTGATCATTTTTTTTTTAATGAATCATGTCAGGCAAGGAACCCAATCGATATACATTCTAAACTATTTTAACCATCTGCTGCCAGGTTCTTGAATTCATAACTGCTCGAACCGAATTTCCTTTGTATTCTGGGGGTCCTTCAATTTCCGCAATTAAGTTTTCACAATTGAGTTTCTACAAATTCTGTCACGCAGGATACCTTTCCACAATACAACTTTATGCAAACTTAGTCTTTCCGCAACTCAATATTTCCGCAATTCAATCTTTCCGAAATTGAGTTTCCGCAACAACCTTTCCACAATTGCGGGTTGCGGGTTGCAGGTATGCAATTCCCAGTTTTCCCAAAAACCGACTTCTACAATGATGTGACTGCAATTGTCCTTTCTGCAATCGGATTGCAGATTGCGGATCCACCTTCCCACTTTCCCGAAAAATGGGCTTCCGCAAGTCTCTTTCTGCAGTTGGTTGCGGATTACAGATTGCAAATGTGCCTTCAACTTTCCCGAAATGGGATTCCACAATTTTCTTCATCAAATCTATTTCGGCAACTTCTGAGAGTCATCAATTTCTTGTGGGCTCCTTCTTGACCTTTGATCTGCGATCAAATGCAGATCTCACCTTAACATTGCAGATATTCACTTTTCTTTTGTTGATCGATTATCTGTCGTACAGGTTCACTTCGTGAATCCTTTCCCGCCGTCGATCCATCTTTCCTCCTTTAATCTGGTTCGTCCAATCTTTGTCGAATGAATTGAATGGATAACATGTCTTAGTTTCTTGATTTTCGATATTGAAGGTATTCATCCAGGACGAGTTATTGTTTTCTTCCTCAGGGGAACTAGTTTGCTTGCATACATGAGTAGAGAGCCTGATTACTCTCCGATCTCTGCTTATCTGTCCTCCTTGATGTTGGAACATATGCTTGGAACTTATGTGTTTCCATCAATGACAACCGCATCACAATCTGATCTGTTTTCATATGATTGCAATACCTATCATAATGCAAACACTTCTTTCTCTCTTCTTTTTGAGCATTCTCTACAAATGGACAAAGGCTAATGTTTTGGTCAAAGACCAAGTAATTTAGAGAAACTCTAACTTATGGCCAAAATTCAGACCAATCAATGCCAAAAAGGGCTTTAAAACCAATGTTGTGTACTCACCAAGTTCACATACAAACTATGCATAAGAATAGTAAAAGTAATCTATATTGGATAAAATAAATATATATTCATAATATGAATATGATGATTGAGCTCGGTGGGTTAGCTCGAGTGGTTGAGAGTTGTATTCGTAACCAGAAGGTCTCGGGGTCAAATCCCTAGGTGGCTATGCAAGGGCCTCACTCGATGTCCCCACCGAGTTAGGCCCTGTAATCAGGGCCGACGGTTTACCTTGGGTACCATCCTCAAAATGATGGGAAGTACCTAAGGGTTTCCTGAGACATGTTGCATCTAAAAAAATATACGAAGATGTAGATTTACAAATACAAATATGCCCATATATATACTTGCTAATGGGCACATAAAGACTCTACATAAAGAGTCACAACCTTTAATAAGTATTATTATTGTTTATCAATCTTATTATTATTTAATTATTGATATATTTATATTCGTAATAGGATCTAGTAGAAATCAAATATATTAATAATTTGGATGACACTAGTGTGGATGCGTACTAATGATTTAAAGCATAGGAGCCTTGCCAACTAAAAGTAGTCATACCTAAAGATGATGGAACTAAACCAACTCCAACCATTCACAAGGCACTCTTGCATCATAGGTATATTCAATATCTAATTATGTTTACACTCATCATTGCCTAATCAGTTAGGAGTACTTTCGATAAAAGTATTTATAGTACAAGAAGGATTGTTTTAACACACAAACTATCTGTAAGAATGGTAAAAGTAGGTTTCTATTCTAAAGATAATCATTGTTTCTCTGGACGAGTTTTTTGCCTCCAAGAAACGCTCCAAGAAGATTTGATTGGGTCGTCCGGTTTCCCTGCTTTCTACAGGATTTCTGAGAGATCGTGAGCATGTTTCCATCTTCCTGGTGGAGCTCTTGTATTTGGGATCATTGCTTTGATTTGGATTTGATCAATTCTCTGGGTTTGGATCTCATCAGAGTTTGGTGTCGTCTCCTTCTGCTCTCAACAACTGGTGTAGGGTGTCTTCGATCCTCTGGGTGCTACGTTTTTAGCTGAGAATAGTTTATTTGGTGTTTTCAAGTGATTTCTTAGCTAAGGGTCATGTCTGCTGCATTTTCTGGGTTTGTCTTCTCATCGCTGGGTTTTAGCTTTAATCAGACCGAGGTGCAGAAGTTTGGTGAGGCTAAGGCCAATTCTCTTGGTGGGTTGGGCTGTGGGCCTTCTCGCTTCTGTTTTGATCTTTCTACTGGATTCTCATCCTAGCGGTCATTCTAATGTCTGGTGGGGAGCCTCCTCTTCCTCTTCCTCCTGATCTAGAGGCTTTCAAGAGATTGATTGCTTATAGTGGCAAGAGGAAAGGAGGGCCTACTCAGAAATTTGTCAAGAAAGTGGATATTCCATTTGTGGAACTTCCTGCTGATCGGACTGGTCGTTTGGCCTTAAATATCACTAAACATGGGTAATCAAGAAATTCACTGGCCTATGGCCCTATACTAAGGCCATTTATGGCTGGGTGCAGAGAAACTAGCATCCCTTAGTCTCAAAAGACATCCGAAACTATTTTGTTGGAAGAGGTTATTATGTCTTCATTTTTGAATCTGCAGAGGACCGTGACCTTATCTTCTGGACTGGTCCTTACTTCATGGGCCCTCAGGGGATCTACTTGAACAAGTGGACCCCCAACTTTGATCCCTCTCAAGATGTTCCTTTTGTAGTCCCTATTTGGGTAAGGCTCCCACATCTCCCTCTGCATTGCTGGAGCTCATACTCCCTTGAAGCCATTGGGAACAAGCTTGGTAAATACTTTGATAGAGATGATAAAAAAGACCTATATTCATGTGCAAGAATCTGCGTAGAATTTGATTTGGAGACTGGCCTTCCTGAGGAAATCAATTTAATAGTTGCTGAGTGGTCTCATTTCCAGGATCTGGATTACAAACAAATCCCATTCAAATGTAGATTCTACCACGGTTACGGCCATTTTTCCAGAAACCGTAAGAAGAAATCTAAAGAGGAAATTGAATACGAGAAAGACGATTAGTGGACCCAAGTCTAGAAAGTAAGGCCTTCCAACCAAGGGCCTAGAAAGAAAGGAAAAGTAGGAAAATCTATGACAAGTGACTCTGCTGTTGGGAAGAAACCTCCTACTCCTCAGGTTGCCGATTCATCCAAAGTTCCTTCCAATCAATTTGTTGTCCTTAGCTTTTCTGATGCTATCCTTGAAGAAGGTGAACTTCAGTAATTCAGTGGGCTTGTGTTGGATTCTGAACTAGTCACACTTACTCCAGAACAAGTTGGTCCTTCTTTATCGAATCCTGTTTGGGATGGATAACCCTCCCTTGCTCCTAATGGGGTGCTCTCCACCTTCTTATGCTGACATTGCCCGAAAGAAACCAGCTGATAGCTCTGATTCTTCTGATGAAAATTCCTTTCAACAACTCTCCAAAAATACTGGCAGAAAGTCTAAGAAGGAGATCCGGGAAGAAGATGATGAGAGGCTTAAGACGCAAGGAAGCCAGTCCACCATCAAAATGTCTTATGAAAGGAACAGGAGAAGCATACCTCCAACGGGAGTAATAACTCCCTCTGACTTGGGTAAGTAATGCAGCTCGTCTCTTGGAACTGCAGGGGGTTGGAGAACCCACCCAAAGCTGAAGCAGTAAAATATCCACTGAGAATGGTCCCTTATGAAATTCTCTTGCTCCAAGAGACCAAGGTTGAGGAGGAAGCTCTCCTTCTCTTAAGCAAAAGTAAATGGAAATTGAATTCAGGAAAAGCTGTTAGTTCTAGAGGCACCTATGTGGGTTTAAGCATTCTATGCTATGAAGAGAATTTTCAATTTTTTTTTTTTTTGCCATCCAACATTGGATATTTTTAGAGCTTTTTCATATTGCCAGTAAGTCCTCTATTATCCTCTTTAATCTTTACGTGCCTATTAATTATAATGAAAAACAAGTATGTTGGAAATCGTTATTGGAATTCCTAGAGGCCAATTCTCCTGTCAATATAATTTTAGCATGTGATCTCAATATCACACTATCCCCAAATGAAAAAAAGGAGGTCTGAGAGGTAAGGACTTTAAGCATGACACGATGGAGGATTTGATTCAATATTGGGATTTGATTGATATAAAACCCAAGCTCGGGTGCTACATGTGGTCCAACCACAAAGTGGGAGCCGCAAATGTATTTGCCAGGATTGATCGATTCCTTGTCCACTATCAATTGATCGATGCGAAATCCATTGTATAAACGAAAATATTACCCAAGATATCGTCTGATCATCATCCAATTTCATTACCGTTTGAAAACAAAGAGAATTTGCGGCCAATCCCGTTCAGATTCAGCCCGCTCTAGATCGAGACAATTGGGTTCATGGAGGTTGTAACTCAGGCTTGGGCACAATACATTGTTGTCTCTCCCAGTTTTGTGTGGGATCAAAAACTAAAGAAGACCAAAATCGTGCTAAAGCAATGGGTCAAATCTCCTCCACCCTTTCCAACGACCACTAGGAAAGAAATATTTTCTGAACTAGCTGCTATTCAACTAAGTATGGAAGACATAGATATTTCCTCTTCTCATTTAGCTCTGGAGAAACTGTCCCAGTTTAATACCTCTTAATCATTCAGACATGAAGAAGAGCATCTCAGGCTAAAGTCTTGTTGCCTCTGGCTGAAGTCCGGTGATAAGAATTCTACTTATTTTCATAGACAATGTGGGGTTAGATTGTCTCGTAATCATATCTTGAAAATCTCCACTGGTGAGGGGGTTACTATTTTAGGGAAAGATATGTGAAAACAGTCTGCTAGTAAGCATTTTCAATTGCTTTCTCATGATGATGGTCTCACTGATAAGGATGTTTCTTCTGAATTCTTGGATAATGTCCCTCCTCTGGTTAGTGTTGAGGACAACTTTGCTTTATTGAAACCCTTCTCTGAAAAGGAAATTGTTGATGTCATCTAGGCTATGGATTCGGATAAAGCTCTTGGGTTCGATGGATTCTCCTTTCATTTTTATAAAGTTTTCTGGCCCATCATCAAAACAGATTTGCTCCGAATGGTGTCTGCCTTCCAAAAAAGAGAAAAAGTGGGAAGGTGCACTAATTCTTCCTTTCTCACCCTCATCCCCAAGGAAGTGAATCCTTCTTCCTTCGACAGGTTCTGCCCTATTTCGCTATGCAACGCCTCTTACAAGATCCTTGCCAAACTTCTAGCCAACATATTTAAGCTCTTACCCGGCAAGCTGATCTCTCCTCTCCAGGGGGGATTTGTAAAAGGCATGCATTTAGTGGATAATGTAATCCAAGTTCAAGAAGCTCTTCATTCAAGCTTCCAAGGGAGGGATAAAGGTATGCTAATTAAGTTGGATATGAAGAATGATTTTGATAGAGTTAAGCTCCCCTTCCTTTATGATGTCTTGCTCTCTTTGGGTTCTGCCTTGAGTTTGTAAATTTGATTAAAGCTTGCATTGATGGCCCTTGGATTTCTCCATTAGTCAATGATAGACCTGCTGACTTTTTCAAAGCGTCCAGAGGCCTCCACCAAGGTTTTTCGATGTCCCCTTTCTTATACATCTTGATGGCTGAAAATCTCAATAGAAAACTCATAGTTGAAAAGGAAGTTGGTTACATCCCGGGAATCAAGATTGCAAGGGGTGTGGACCCAATCAACCCTGCCCTTTTCGCATATAACTCTCTCCTTCTTGGAGGGGCCTCCATGATGATTGCTTGATCTTTTAATGATATCCTTCAAAAATTCTGCCAAATATTAGGAGCACTGATTAACAAAAACAAAAGCACTGTTTATGGATGGAATGTTGAACATTCGACTATTCTTCAAATAGCAGACTTCTTGGGCTTCCCTGGTTTCGACAAGTGGGAAAAGATCAAGTATTTGGGTCTTCCATTAACCCTTGGATTGTCCCCTCCCTCTCTCTGGCTGGAAGTATTGGAAAAGTTAAAAGCAAAAATTGCTTCTTGGGGTAGTCAGTGTTAACCTCGGCCAGGAAACTGATATTGATTAAGGCTGTTATATTAGCTTTTCCTATTTTTCAAGCCTCATTACTGCTAGCCCCAAAGAGCATCTCATCTCAAATTTCTAAAATTCGGAGAGATTTTCTGTAGTCGGGTGGTAAAGGTTGTCATAACAAGATGCATCTGGTTAATTGGGAAGACCTTAAGAGACCCATCTCAGTAGGTGGATTACAAATCAGGGACCTTGGTCTAGCTAATCTGGCGCTGAGTGGAAAGCTTATTTTGCAGTTATTTGTGAACAAGAATAATCCTATTAGTAATATTTTTCATATGAAATATTTTAAGGGTGGCTCATTGAGAAACACTACCTCTGATAACACTCAAACTGGCACTGCTATCTAGAAGTCCTACAGAAAATGTTTTGAATTATTTAATCGGCAGCTATTTCAAATTCTTGGCAATGGGAACAAGATTCTTCATTGGGAGGATAAAATATCCGGGAACCCTCCTCTATCCTCCGTTATTTCGTTAACAAAGATAATGAATTGGGAAACTAATAAAGGCCTCCTCTGCTTGGCAGATATTTGTATCTAGGACAGTTTTGGAAATTGGGCTGGTTGGTCCATCTCGGATCTTCCTGCTTGTCTAAATCCACTAATTTTTTTTGTTTTTTTAATCTCTTACAGGCCTTGCTCCTGTCCACTTATCCAAGAAAGATGATTGGGTTTGGGGAAAAGATGGATTTTACACAGTTGCTAAAGGATTCAATGCTCTTAAAACTCCCCATTGTTCTCATTTTCCTCCTGCGACCTGGAAATCGGTATGGGATTCCCATTGCATGCTGAAGGTTAACTTTTTCTCCTGACTGGTCTTAAAAAACAAGATATTGGCATGTGACAATCTCTCAAAACGCGGTTTTAGTGGTCCTTTTTTATGCTGCTTATGCAAATCAGCCGTGGAATCTGTTGACCATCTCCTGATCAATTGTGAATTTTCCAGAAATGTCTGGGCTCTTGTTCTTTAAGGGATTAACTGCACGTTCCCTTCTCAAACTTCCGTTATGGCTTTTTATCTAGCTTGGCAGGCTGGATGTCCACTGAAATCATCCTCTTAAAATTTGCATATTCACTGGCATTCAATTTTGAAATACACTTGGTGGGCGTTATGGCTGGCCAGAAACAATAGCATTTTCCAAGACCACAACCCACACATCCAAATCGTGGCTAAAAATGAAAAATCGTGGTTTGCAGAATCTTTTGGGCTATCGAATTCTACCCTTCCAGCCTCTCAGTGGACAGTCTCTTGTTCTCATCCTTCTGGAAAAAAGATGAATTGGGCCAAGCTTGCCAAAATCCCTCCTTGGAAATTTCGTAGGAATGTGGGTTCTCTTAAATTTTTTTGGTTGAACTCCATTTCAGCAGTTATTTTATTTGACAGTGCTTCCAAAGGGAATCCCGGGGCCTCCGGAGCTAGCGGTGTGGTTTTATCCCCATACAGATTGACTAAATTCAGTTTTAGCTGGGGTCCTGGTTCCATGTCTAACGACTAGGCCGAAAGTTACATCTTACTCATGGCGACCCAACTTGCTAAGGAAAAAAGGTTTGAAGTTTGTTCTAATCTTTGGGGATTCTGAGATGCTGATAAAAAATTTAAATTCAGCTGGCAGCTTCAACAATTCCACCTTGAATATAATTCTACAGAGAATTAGGACAATTTTAAAAGAATTTGACTTCGCCGATTCCTTCCACATTCTCCGAGACTTAAATGAGTTTGCAGATGTCCTAACTAATAAATCTTGTCTCCTTCCTCAAGGATTTCTTAGCATCAATGGGGAATCCAATTATTTCTACCTCATTCCGTAATTTTGGTACTTTCAGTTGTAATTTATTCTATATGGGATATCCCCTCTACTATGTAAGCCTTTGTGCAGCTTCATGTCCTTTTGAAATTTGTAACTTGGCTGATTGGTTTATGCCAAAACAGACTAGTTTCCTTTAAAAAAATAAATAAAACTACCCGTTTGTGTTAAAAAAAAATAATGGTAAAAGTAATCCATATTGGATAAAATAAATATATATTGATAATATGAAGATGATGATTTACAAATACAAAGATGCCCATATATATACTTGTTAATAGGCACGTAGAGATTTTTCATTATAAAGAGTCACAACCTTTAAGAAGTATTATTATTATTATTTATTATTTATTTATTGATATATTTATATTTGTAACATTGACTTCCTCTTCAAAAATGATTTGTCCTCAAAGCATATTGAAGAACAAGATTTACGCCTTTTTCTTGTAATGTCATCACATCATTCTATGTTCTATTGTCTAGGATGATATGAGGTAATAGGAAACTTTTAGTGCTGAGCAATTTTTTTGAAATTTAAAAGGATCAATCCATCCTAATTCAATTCTTTGTGGAACATTGCACTTCCATGATGAACTGTTATCATGAGGTTTATTTGTGCTTGTAGCAATATTTTTTCGATATTGATACTCTGATTGTTTAATCTATCTCCTTTTCATGATTTGGATGTCGAGAACAGGTTCTTATTATTTGTACTCCAACATCATTATATCTTTGTTCTTCAACTAGATTAACATCTTATTGAGCTGTGATGTGGATTAGATCCGTGTTCTCTTTTTTCTACAACTTGGATTTTTACTCCTGAGGGTTTTGATGCCTCTTTCTAGATTTGCTCTAAGCTTTGTATTCCAATAACTTGTTATCATTCTTAATCTTTTTAAATGTTTGTTCTTTTGAATTCTCATCATCATTTAACTTCTTGACTTGTTCCATCATATCTTGATTATGATTTCTAAGGTCAAAATTCTCTTCTACATTTTCTAACAATTTCCCTTCATTATCTTCATTAGCTTGTTTCGACTTCTGAGTATTCTTTAACTTCTTAATTTTTGTGACTATATTTTTATTATGATTTCTCAACCGGAATATATCATCATTATTGTTCGATATCGTTTTGTTGATCTTTGTAATCCCTAATTTGTGAGCATTTTTAATGTTTCCATTTTGTTGTTGGAGCTCTTTACTTTGTTGTTGATGTTGGTAGACCTCTTACTATTGGTATTCTAATTTATTTTGGATTTGCATGATTTCCTTATCCTTGTCTATGAGGAGTTTGTTTAAATGGTTTACTTCTTCTAAATCTTCATAGCTTCAATAAGGTGATTCTCTGTCCGTATTTTGTGATGAGGGGACCTATATGCATGCTTCCACCAATGAATCTTAAACTGTTATTTTTTTCTTCTTAAAGAAGAATGACAAAAGCTTATTTTTATTGTTTAGGGTGTTGATTCCTAATAATTTCATCTAGCGTAATCCCAAAATTATTTTCTATAACATTGAATTGATATGTAAACTTATATTTATTAAATGATAATTGCAAGTCTTTAACATCATATTCATCGCCAAAAGGTGTTTCCTTTTTAATGATCGTTAACTCTAAAAAAAAATTAGATTTGCTAACTCTGTGTTTATGTAGTATCTAGTCTCGTCCGGACAAAGATGGACCCTAATCTCTTTTCCTTGAATAGTCCCCTTGAAATTCATTATGCTAAAACAATGAAAAAAACCTTAACATGAAAACCTTTCTCCATCCTTTTTAAAATCCATGGATTATTATAATAATAATTATCAACAACAACAATTATTATTATGAATATTTGAATGGGCTAGAATTAGAGTTTTAAAAATATAATAATAACATTTTATTATTGTATTATTTTTTCTTTCTTTTTGAATGGGAGAGATATTGCAAATGGGGTTGAAAAATAAAACCATGTGTTGGTTTGGATTTGGCAAAACCGTGTGTTGGTTTGGTTATGATAAAACCATTTGTTGGTTTTATAAAACCATGCGTTGGTTATATATATATATATATATATATATATATATTTTTCTTTCCCTTTCATCTTTCTTTTGTTTATTATTCTTCTTTCTTTCTTCTTTTTGAACATTCTCTATGAATGGACAAAGGCCAATGTTTTGGTCAAATACCAAGTAATTTAGAGAAACTCTAACTTATGCCCAAAATTCAGACCAATGAATGCCAAAAAGGGCTTTGAAACCAATGTTGTGTACTCACCAAGTTCACATACAAGCTATCCATAAGAATAGTAAAAGTAATCTATATTGGATAAAAGAAATATATATTCATAATATGAAGATGATGATTAAGCTCGGTGGGTTAGCTCGAGTGGTTGAGAATTGTATTCGTAAGCAAAATGTCTTAGGGTCAAATCCGTGGGTGGCTATGCAAGGGAATCACTCAATATCCCCACTAAGTTAGGCCTCGTAATCAGGGCCGACAGTTTACCTTGGGTACCATCCTCAAAATGAGGGGAAGTACCTAAGGGTTTCCTGAGACATATTCCATCTAAAAAAATATGAAGATGTTGATTTACAATACAAAGATGCCCATATATATTTTCTAATGGGGACATAAAGAATCTTCATAAAGAGTCAAAACATTTAATAAGTATTATTATTTATTTATTGATATATTTATATACGTAATAAGATCTAGTAGAAATCAAATATATTAATAATTTGGATGGCACTAGTGTGGATGTGTTCTATTTATTTAAAGAATAGGAGCCCTGCCAACTAAAAGTATTCATACCTAAAGCTGATGGAACCAAACCAACTCCAACCATTCACAAGGCACCCTTGCATCATAGGTATATTCAATATCTAATTATGTTTACACTTATCATTTCCTAATCAATTAGGAGTAGTAGTTGTAAAACTTGAGCATGTAGATATATGCACTAATACAAGAGAGATATATAGTGAAAGACAAATATATAATTAATTATTCATGTAACAAATGAGATGTCATAGATCATAACACAAAAACTAGAACATATATTAAGAAGGAATGGTGTATTTCATTAATATTCAATCAATGAAGTAGACAGTATAAATACACACCATAAACCTAAATTCAAACATGGGGTCTTCACTTAGTGAAACCATGCCATAACACGTTCGTTCGTGGCATATGAAACAATACCCCTATTTTCAAAAAATATTGGAAAATACCTCCCAAAATCATTTTTTTTAACCCCCTCCCAATATGCCTTCCCAATTTAAAAAAAAACCCTATTTTCATTGTATATTGCATGTATCAATTTTTTCATTTACCTTTTTTATACCCCTTTAGATTTCTACCTAGTATATTGACATGATACTCGACATTCATTCTTTTCCCTCACCATGCAAAATAATTATTCATAAGTGTGTAGGGTTCCTTAACAATGAACTAAGGATACTCCCTATATGGTATTTCTCCTCTTCGTTCAATAAAATGAACTTTATGACCCCCCCCACACAAAGATATGCACTCCTCTCCTTGATCTATGGGATATGAGACCTTCTCAAGAGACTAGCCACCCCTTGTTGAAATAACTAGCACATGATACTGATGGAAACAAGGAGAACAAGAGAATAAAATAATAATCCTCCTCATTTATGATTATGCACTTCGAGTGGACATGCATGGACCATGAATACTATGAGTAAATGACCCATATTTGCCTCTCAGTTTTTTGGTATAATCCACTACGGCCTTTGCCATAGGGTGTTCACTATTAGCCTGCATGATAGTATGTTGGTAGAAATTTTGAGTTCCTTACTTCTTCTACAACAAAACCTTACTATTTAGGATTTTTCTTTGATCATAATATTAATGGACTGCGATCAATCCTCTCTAAGTTGCATTTAGAAAAATCAAACAAGCTTAGACAAGTGTAAGTCTTATATTAGTTGTGTGACCATCCACATGAAATAGTATTACAGTGACATTCTTAAAAAAATGTATTCTCAACAATCCAAGCCTAAACTTTAATTCACTTCTTTATTCAACCGAGTACGGAGATCACATACCTCAGACATTGTGGAACAACCTAAAGAACAACCAACCCTGTCACCTGAAACCTTGCAGTTTTGCTTCCAGTCACCCTAAATCCTAATGATTACCTAGAAGGCTAATTTCTATCACCCAATACTACCATGCCTGAGCTCCTTGGTAATCTAGTTTGTGTAACAGATGTCAAACAATGTATTTAGCTAACAATGCCTAAAATGAAGAACATAACATTTGCAAGACATAAGGACTTTCTTGAAGAACTTAAATAAAAATTTTAAGACAACACCCCGCCACACACACACACACTGTGAGCCATGCTGTTAATTTGAAAATAAAATTCAACTGAACATATTATTATCTAGACTCACATCATCTTCTTCATCCACTNCAACCCCCCGCCACACACACACACACTGTGAGCCATGCTGTTAATTTGAAAATAAAATTCAACTGAACATATTATTATCTAGACTCACATCATCTTCTTCATCCACTGTTATGTCATGCCCACGCCGTATATGACGATCAAGTAAACTTAACAGTCTTACAATAGTGTCCACTGGGGCCATATGTAAAGTATTACTTGAAAGTGCAGACGCGATTTCATTTGCAAGAAGTTTTATTTCAGAAAGAGGAAGACATGCACCCTCCTCTTCACCTTCATCTTCTCTAGTAATTTATCCTCTCTCAAGATAATCATCCAACATTTCACAGAAGCTTGCAACAGTGTCATCTGCAAATATACCATTGCAACCCATGATCCAAATGTTAACAAGTGGGCAGGAAAACAAGGAAATTTTAATAAAACCATGTTTCATTATAGCAAACCTTGATGATCGCGAACTTTCGACTTGCCCCTATCTACCACTTCTCCAATTGTGTATTTTCTTATCATTCTGGACTTTCTTGCAGACATGGGTGTTTGCATGTTCTGAAATTCATAATCACTTAAAAAAATTTAGAAGCAAAACATCCTATTCATAACAAATTTTCTTGCCACAAAGAACTATATAGCTAATTACTACAAGAATTATCACCTTCATTCCTTATCACTATATTTCACTATTTCTATTACTCTATTAATTTAATTATATTTTATGCCGTATTACAAGTATTTGTAGGTGTTCATGTATGCCTCAAACACAAAAATATTTACCTACTATGATAAATTCTATAATATCCTTGACCTTGGCTAACACTGATCAGAAAAGAAACATTACGAAAGAAGACTGAAATAATTTCAAAATGAAGCCACTGTAATGAACCATTAAATCTCCACTACGAAGCTCAAGTTCATCATGGTGAGCAAAAACCTGCATGATTTTCAATTACAACTAAAGGATGTCTTCTTACATTTTTTGGACTTCCTCTAGATTCAACAGTAACATTAAACATGGGCATAAAAGTTTATGCAAAAGATAATATTGATAAAACTACTAAAATGTACAATTCCTAATGGTAATAAAATTATACATACAAAGCAATCCAAAATCTGTTGGTCACAGAAGCAACTTCTTCAATATAGAAACGTCTTAGACATCTTCCAACCTCATGCACCTTAGTCAACTGGTTGCATTATTTTAGACTGATGTCTTTTAATGACAAAGTCTGGAGAAAAATTGTAAACTGCAAACATGTAGTTTAGATCAAAGAAAGAAAAAACATACCAAGGAGGTCCTCTCTTGAAGATTTGATGAAGCCCCTTTTGAAATGTTATGTGATTGAATGCCCCCGTGAGAATTTCTTGAGAAGACCTTTTCTCAGAAGACAAATTGCGCCAACCACGCTCTTTGACTGGCTCTGTGATGCTTGAACAGTATTGTATTGAACAAGCAATAAACAACTTGATAAAACAAAGACTGCTCCTACAATTATAGTTTGACTAGTCATAAGGTAAGTGTTTGGGGCTAAACCATGGTCCATGTATAAGCTTAAACAACAAATAAATAAAAGAAACTGAAAAGGATCTAAGAATTGGCATTCGTCAGTCAAGTAAAAAGCATCACCCAAACTTTTCTTTATATACCTCTAAAACAACGTACAAAATCTATAATAGCTACGGTCAAAGGTCGAAGAAATAGTATTGATGTTCACAATGACAAAAATATGCCAAATGTCACAACTTCTCTATTTGTAATATATTACTGCAAATTTTACCCATTGAACAATTTGTCTTCTTCCCTGTTGACCCACTCTTTATTTTCATGTAACAATTTCAAACAATAGGCCTATCTAATTCAGTATATGCATGTCAACTTGGACACTGTATATGAGTCCGTGCATATTATAGAAACTATTACACCATTCTCCAAATTGCTACAAATACAAAAGTCAGCATGATGTGTCCAACATTCAAATTTGAGACACTCATCGAATACAAGTGTATAGGACAATTCCTGAATCATTCCAACATCGAATACAAGTGTACACACTCAGGATGATCTAAATATAGATTCTCAAGTGTACAGGACAAGGCCTGAATCATTCCAATATCTTTTAGTGTTTTTGACACTTCTGTTGAGATATTTGAGCCTGAAGGTGAGCGTGCTGCAAGAACATCATTTATCAGATCTATTAATGCATTCATTTGGATTTTTGGAGTGCACATCCTAAATTTTCTACTGAATCATTGGCTGATCCAAAAATGGAAGAACAGAAGCTACCGAGCGTGACTGCACCAGTGCTTCCTTCTCCAAAGAAGCAATATGTTTCAAATTTAGCTTCAAGGAAAGTCAATTCAATCAGCATACCTCCTATCAATGCTTATGATGCACAAAAGGGTGAGGCTGAGCAATATGAATACAAGTCAAAGGGAATCAGGGTGAATAAATCTTGTGTGACCCCAACAAAGAAAAATAGCAGAGGCCTTAAGAAATATCATGGGTAGTCTGGCTCAGAGAAGTTTATCCAATTTAAAATTTGAGTTCTCCATTAGAAATATTAGAGGTGAAGAACTAGTGAAGAACATACCTCTTTCAATCTATGTCCACTCTCCATGGTTTGGCTTCTTAGGACCTTGACACATTTTTGTTTGAATTTGATGTCTTATGTCGTAGTTATGATTTTTTTTCTGATGCACAAAAGTTGAATTTGCTTCTTGCCACATTGAATAATGCAAGCAACAACACTAAGATGGCTCATGGGACTTGGAGGTCAAACCATTCAAACATGGAAAGAAATTAAACAATATTTCCACCAAAAGCACCAAGACTATTGAAACTCTAAATACCTTTGGGAGGATAATTCATGACGTAACACCGAAAAAGAATATCTAGAAGATTGTGTCGAAATATTTCAACATAATTTGCAAAGATCTAGACATAATAATTTGGACAAAGAAACTCAAAGAAAAATTATGATTAGAGGATTAAAATATGAATATAGTGTTGAAGGTGAGTTGTCATTGATGTCAACAAGAGAGATCTATGTCAATAATATCAAGCAAAGTAGCATTACAGTTTTTAGAAGTAAACTGATGATGTGGTAGAAGAATCATTTGATGACAAAGATGTGGATGCTGAAAAGGAAGTGTACAATATTAGCAGTGCTAATGAAGATAATATGACCACTATCAAAATTTGGTTTTTACAATCAAGTGTGACAAGATTAGACCTTGCAATCAATTGTATTCTATATGGAAATAAGGAGTTCAATAACTGGAATATTTAGGTATTATTGTCAAGAAGCAATGATTGTCTAAATAATTTCAACATTAGAATATTGATTCATTACTGGAAGAGAATGAAATGACTCCAGGAAACAAGATTTGGTACGATTGAAATCAAAGAGACATAACTACAGGAACTCAAAGTTTTGCTAATCGCATAGTGTGGACAAGACTCACTCTAACTACCTAAATATGCTACTCTAGTAACTTGCCAATGTTAAATATGCATGCTCCAACTACCAGAATTGTAGAGGTATGTTTGAACTATCAGAAGCATTGGATATGAGATATTGGCATTGACAAGTTTTGATTGTTCCACCTCAAGTAAAGATGACCCTGCTCATCATGTGAAAAGGTTCTAGTGGTATCATCATGGTCAGTCCACATGATATTCTTCTTTAATGATCAAAGCATTGGTTATTTGGATTATAAGAATGATGTATGAGTATGTATATCCATTTGAGATAGGATGATAAAAGTGTCAACTGAAACAACATTGAAATCCCATTGTCAAAATAAGAATGTAAACTGACTGGATGTTACTCTATGTTAACTCTAAGAATGTTGTAAGACATTATCCCTTTCTTTACCAAATACCAGCATTTAGAACAGTCATGAAATTCTACATGAAAGTGTGCAGCATTGAAATTACTCATTTAAATTGATTTTTGCATAATTATTTTTTCCTAGTTCTCTTCTGTTGAAATCCATGCTAGACAGGAGCGGTCTCAACTTGTGCTTGATTGATGATTGAGATTTCAAACAGTTTACCAAATACACTTTGACGTCTCTTTTATATACAGATGAAATATGTAGATGATGACTCCACTACATTTTGGGCAATAGGAAGGAATTCAAGTGTGTTGGCTGCACATGATGAACATTGTGGAAAGGAAGTTTTGATGGTTGTCCCATTTGAGGGCACAGATTCAGCAGAGGTGCTCTTCTTTAATTCACTAGAACAAACTTGTCATACCTTATTTTGCCTTTTTATCATCTTATATCACAAATTTATTTAAATCAAGTATTCTTAAAAAAATGATATCATTTCTAGAGGCAAACTATAGTCTCCATGATTGACAACTCTCTCCTACAGCTTGTAAAGGTAGAAAAATGGCATGTTGGCTCACAAAGATGTCAAGAGTGCAATTTATATGCTACATAGTTGCTTACAAGTTATTTCTTCTTTAGTCATTTTCTGCATTTCTTTTTGTAAATATTTTTCTGAGAATATAGGATGTATTTAAAAAAAAAATAAGGTAGGGAATGTTAATTTGCATTTACAGCCTGTTCCATTACATTTAGAGTCAGAACATGGAACACGCCAAGGTGTTGATGACAGAGATAGTAAACAAAATCTAGATGGTATTCCAAATTGAAGATCTCACACATACATTTCATTCCTCAATTGCTCACATTTACTCATAAAGTTTTGTAATTATAACACTTGCTTCCTTGTAATCGACATGTGGAAATTTATATCTTCTTCAGTTTGTGTGATGAGTATTTCTACAAAAGTTAGTCTTTCAGATATTGCATTTGAGCTAATCTTTCAGCTTATCCACAATTAGTGCCAAAGCTGATGAATTCTGTATACATGACATGATTGTCTCATAAATTCTATCTTATCTCAACTTCTAAGGATTATATCTAATAGTTTCCTTGAATATGAAGGTATGGTTAGATATTGTTGGAATACTTCTGGACTAAGGTGAGTGACTTCTCAAAGTATGAGGTTTGCCTCATTAGATTGGATGGCCTTACAGTACTCCTTTTCTCCATGGAAGAAATATTTAAGCAACTCCTGCACTTTGGGTATTCCTATAGAACCTCCCACTAAGACATTTTGTGAATCTGGGTTTTATAATTTGTCATTTTCAATGGATTTTTGAAACAGATAAAATGTTCATTGTTCATTTGCCCACTCTCCTAATTTTTTAATGTTGGTCTTGGTTTTCATAGAGACGAGGGCAAACAACACTCTCTTAGCTGTCTTGCATGAACTCTGAATTCCCTTTGGGATATGTTCAGTTTGTATTTTTCCCCATTATGTAATGGAGATGATTTCCTATCAAACCTATATACAAGGTTCACTCAATATTTTTAAGACATCCAACCCTGTTAATTTCCCAACGGTTTTGGCGGTCCTTCTTTGAGAATCATTGTAATAAAGCAGGATGGCTAATAACAAATTTAATAATTTGACAGCTTGCGAGGTATTATTTCCAATTGGGTGGCACTGAGCTTTTAGATAAGCAAGGCAAAGGCTTTAATTCCCCCTAGTGCAGGGTGGAGGTTTGGAGGGTTTTGAACTATGCTAATTTTCCTATGTATGAAGAGATCTAGAATTTGGGTCCTGTAGCACCAACCACATAATCGTTGGTTATGGGAGGTTTCTTGTCATGTAAAAAAACTGGTTACATTCCTATTTTCCAATGCATGTCAATGAAATCATTTCTCCACTAGCAGATGGCAATAGTTAAAAACATAGCTTATCATAATTCTGAGTCTGTTCTGTTTAAAAGGTAGTTAGATTTAAGTTTTGTTTTGATCACATTGTTGTTTCTGGCATTCCATATTTAATCCAAGCTAGTGTAGCCTGTCAGAATGCCTTCAGTATAGCCTGGCATAATGGTAGGCAATATCTGTCAGTTACCCTCTATTTATATATATATATTTGGATCCAGCCAAGCCAAAAGTAATTTATATGACCAATTGGGACCAATTTTTTAATATAAAAAACAAAGGCATAGACATGGATAGAGAGATGAATGGATTAAATGCACATTGTTAGAGTGAAAACAAGGTAGGCATGGGGATGTACTCAGGCATAACTCAAACGATAAGCATGTTACCATAGAGAAGTAAATAAACATTACTACAAGTATTTACCTGAGACCATGGAAGTAAAATTTAAATATAAATGACAGAAACATAAATCTCGATATATAATCCCAAAATAAATTCATGCAGTCAGTAGTCAGTCTCTGCAACTTTGGCATAGGCAATTTGCTAAAGCTGTTAATACAAAAAAAAAATATTACTAGTCAAGTCTCAGTTATATTGCTTAGATGTCACAATAAACTCTTACTTATATTGACCAGAGGTTATGCACCTCAACTCATTTGCATGCTCCTCATTGCTCCTCAATGCTCATTACTAATGTAAATTCTAGATAAGGAATAGAGATTGTAATTGTCTTCTCAGATTCAGTAAGGGAATTGAGACCTTTAAGCAGATCCCTTTTCACAACCTTAGCATGAGAGTTAAGAATATTTTCTTCATCTTGTGTCTCAGTACCATCCATATTTTCTTCACCTAAGATTTTCCTTCTGCGGGCTAAACCATTATTGGAATAATCCTTACTTCCCTGCTTTCTCTTGGAAGATCTTTTGGTTGGCTAACTACTTCCATGTTTCAATGTATTCCACTGCCTGTCTACCTTACTCTCTCCTGAGAATTCAGAAGCCTGAGCTTCACTTAACTCTTTGTTGGTTTTATTAGATTTTTTCACTGATTTTGAAGGAGTACTCTCCACATTTCTGGCAGAGAGCAGTGGGCACTGTGGATTTGATTCTTCAATTCCCACATTCTGATGAGTTCAAAATAAAATTGTCAGAATCATGCTTGAAGTTGCATACTCCTTTACCAAATATCACTAGAGAAGCATGCCAAGGCTCAAAACCAATTTGATAAAGAATTCAAGAAACGTGATAAATATTTTCTGATGTTAGAGGTAAGCATTTCATTTATGTTTATAACAATATATAGGTCATGATATATGAAATCCGATAACTATAGATGATAGATATGAAACTTCAATGAAAAGAGGGTAACTTCCTCGGTTACTACTAGTAATTAGATAATACTTTATACTAATTACTAAAACAATTTGCAGATGCTTTTTTCCTTCCATTTGCAGATAGGCATAGTATAGTAACTAGTATTTCTAACTAAGTTGCCAAGGGCAGATAAAAAATTTCTGATTAATCTCACATCAGGAAACCATCTGCATAGGCCACACACATCACATATCCTTTGATGTCCATTAACATAACATGCATAGCTCAAGTGGTTGAATGGTTTGTCAAAATCAAGGTGTTGACGGGTAGGGTTACTACAAATCCAGTTGAGCCCCTCAGGGTTACTAGTCGCTATTGGGATGGATATTCAAGGGAAGAGGGGGATCCTGCAAGGTATTCCATGGAAAACAAATAAAAGAACTAGTCGCTATTGGGCTGTATATTCAAGGGAAGAGGGGATCCTGCAAGGTATTCCCTAGAAAAAAAATAAAAAGCATACCAACAAAGTATTTGCTACATAATAAATCTATTTTTTGACCTATAATCTTTGTTCATAATGCATTGCTACCCATCAAAAACTTTGCAACCTGTTATAAGACACCACCATGGAAGCTAAGTAGCATGGGTATGTGTACCGGGGGTAGGATTATTCATATTAGTACCCATAGCCATACCGACATACCAGAAATGTACCCCTCAACACCTTCACTTACTCTACCATACCCTTGACATAATTCAGAGACATACCCTTACATCAACACTCCTTTTAGTGCGAAAATTCCTTTAGTCATTAAAAATCCCCAATAAGGTTGCGTTTAGGGTGGGCCCAGTAGGAAACTCTATAACCATCAAGCCTTGACCCCTTAAACCCTTGTTTCATGCTCGCTTTTGCATTTCTAGTTTGGTTATGTGAGCTCGGAAGAGACCAACTGAGAAGAAGAGAAGAAGTTGGGCATTCTTCGTTTTTTTAATTATAGAAATTAGTGTTCAGGCCAACAGTTCACCATGAAGCATTTTTCTCTCCCTGAGTCCCCATATTTCAGTTTCATCAAGTTTCAAGTTCCAGATTCTTCTGCTTGTCATTTCCACACCCTATCTGGAAAGGGAAGGAATGTCAATGTTCAATGTTCAACTATGAATGTCAATTGATCAATGATGGACATTGGAATCATTTGAATTTAAAAATGAATTTGAATCATTGTTGATTTACATAAATTTCAGTACTCATTTTTTCCATATATTATTGCATATATAAAATTCGATATATGTACCCTTGACATACCCCCGTCTTTTGTTTCGAAAGTATCATACCCAAACTTGCACCCATTCCCCAGTATCCATACCTTGGTAACTTAGCATGGAAGCTTATCTTAAATGGAGATAGACATCAAGAATGCCAATTGTGCTTGCATTTTAAATTTATAAGTGTGCATACATGATACAGGTTAGAAAAATTATGAATCTCTAAACCAAGCTCTACCACATGATATTTCTTGAGGCATGGTTCTGTATGAAGACCAAGGAGATTTAGATAGAAGGTGGACATATTCTTATGAATGGAAAACAATGGTAGGTGTTTATAAAAACCCTATTATGTTTCAAGGTGCAGTGTGCCCATGGTTGGAACTGATGTCTGTGTAAACTGATCTGAATCAATGGAGTAAGGACAATTAAAAATGATGTCATAGATTCTAAGTTGCTAACCATATGAGAAAACAGTGTACATTGCCCAAGCATCAGAAAAACATTAGACATAGACAATAACTCTACGAGACTTCAATATGTTAATTAGAGATTGACATGAAGCAGGCCAACTATGATTGCATTATAGATGTGTTCAGATCAGGACAATGGTGAATCTCTAAACACGCTTTGCCACCTGATATTTCTTGTGGCATGTTTCTGCGTTGGAACTTAGGAGCTTTACATAGAAGGTGGACCCTATCTTGTGAATGGAAAACTGTGGTGGATGTTATGAAGCCCCATTCCGTCTCAAGGTACAGTGTACCCAGTGTTAAATATGATGTCTGTATGTAAACTGATTGGAATCAATGAAGTTTGAACAATAAAAAATTATGTGATGGACTAAGTTGCTGACCAAGTGAGAAAACAATAAACGTTGAAAAGTATCAGACAAACAATAGTAGTGCGTTTCTGCCTCAGAAAATCTCCTTGCCTATGCTTCTAAGCTCTGGATCCCTAGTTGTGGGTGGGATATGATAGATCTGTGTCTCTTTCACTGGTTGATTCCTTTACCATAGATAGGGTGTTAGGATTGAGAATGTGAGCTACAGAGCTAAGAAGTAGTAAGTATGGTTAAAGGAAGTTTGAATTAAGAAAATACAACCACCTTTCAATAATGGTGCAAAGCAGGTGCTGGTGCGGGTACAAAGCCTGGTGCAAGGAGGGTTGTTCACCTTTCCTTTTTTATTTCACTAGCAACAATCTACCCTCTGATGGTTCCTTAGTCAGAGGTAGATGGGTAGGTTACCTTTGATACTAAGAGCCCTTTTATTCCACTACTTTCTTAGACCTTGCGGAATAACCTTCATTCTATATAATTTGGGATAGCTATGGTTAATATGTGAGCCTATTCTTTCTTTGTCCCAGGTAGCCAGTAGCGAAAATCACTCTATATAAAGTTATCTCGCAGGAAGAAGGTAGATATAAAGTATCTTCCATAAAGGAGATGTATGCCAGGCTATCTTATAGTATAATATTGCCATATGAAATATAGTTTACCTGAGAAAACAATAAACGCTGAAAAGTATTAGACAAACAATAGATACTGGAAACAACTCTACAATTTTAATGATTCAAAATTCATGGTTTTCCTGTCTATACAACTTTGGAATAAATGAACATGATGCATCCTAGCTCTTTCAGAATAACACCATAACAAAATATAACCAATCATTCTCTAGACCTTTACCTTGAGAGATTGCTCCTTTGCTGCTCAAATCCAATAGAAGATGGCACACAACTCTCAAGGACTAAACATGAAGACTCATCCCCTCCCAAAAGCATATAAGACCTCTCAGAAAAATCCATTCTGGGAAAAAGTAATCTAGGATTACCATCCTAAAAAAACAGGACAATGTGCATACTGCGATCATTGTTATAACAGGGACCTTGCTTCCAGGAACATTTGAAGGGGGAAACCAACACTTTTAGTTTTGCAAAAGAACATTCTCGAAGTCCAATCCATTCTGCCATGCAATTAAGTGAAACTAAACAGGGCTCCATAACAAACCAGTGCAAGGCCTCCAATGCTATTACTTGATGCAATTCACTTTTAACATTGAATGCTACATTGTGTCACCACACACCCAACAGACTTTACCAAAATATAACTCGGGACAATTGATTGAACAATGCCAGCCTCTAAACCCACTAGTCTGAAGTCACTTTTTCTAACAAATAAATCAGAAGTATAACCAAGGAAATACAGAGCTTCTACCATTCATGCACAGAAAAAATATAATACCAACCACTAGAAAAGCACATACCTTTCATGCACAGAAAAAATATAATACCAACCACTAGAAAAGCACAACTGCTATCTCTAAGAGTCACAAGCTTTCAATCTTGTGATTCTTTACTTGGATCTTCAACTTTTGATTCACCAGAAGGCATTTTTCATCAGAGGATTAAACACAGTATAACTTACCTCCAAGAATGCTATGCAGTGGCTCTCCAACATGCCTCCTCCAACATTGATATGCACCAGAGAAACCCACCACAAACCCACAACCAGAAAATGGTGAAAAAATTCCCTCGTTATCCAGAAAACACGATGGTGAAAACCCAAGGACCAACACTGCTACGCACCAGAAAAAATGCCCTCATTTTCCAGAAAACACGATGGTGAAAACCCAAGGACCAACATGCTACGCATCAGAAAAAATTCCCTCGTTTTCTAGAAAACATGATGGAGAAAACCCAAGGACCAACACTGCTACGATTTGAAAAAACACCCTCGTTATCCAGCCAGAAAACACGATGGAGAAAACCCACAGAAAACCCAAGGACCAACACTGCTACAATTTGAGAAAACACCCTTGTTATCCAAAAAATAGGATGGAGAAAACCCAGAAAAACGATGGAGAAAACCACAGGAAAACCCTATGCAGCATACGCAGGGTGCACGCAGGCTTGGAGCACTGGTGAAGGGCGCAGGCAGATTGTGGAATAAAATATTCCCCAACATATTGGATATTTATATAGTTAAAAAAAACACTTTTTACCCCTAATATACCACCAATATATTGACTTTTAATTTTTTAATTTTAACCCCCCAATATGAACGGACGTGATATCATATTGGTCCCTAGGTGACGCCCCCGTGAATTCAAATTAGGTATTTAGGAACCTTAATTAGGATTAACTGGAGTGACTATATCCCAATGATAACATGATTACTCCCTTGGAAGAGTTGGATACCCCATCACTACCCTAAGTGAACTAGACCACTCTAACTACAGTTCCAACTCCATGCAAGCTTAAGTGATTGAGTATAGGCACATGCATGTGATCCAAAAACTACAAATAATAATATAACATGCATGAGGCTAGCTAGAGCCTTGGAAGTGAACCGGTTGATGCATTAACCCACACTAAACTAACTTGAACTGAATTGAACTGAACTAAATTGAGCTAAAATAAAGGAGGGCACCGTTTATTCCATGCATGTTATTGAGGGTATCATTTAGGCCAAGAATTCCAGTATTAGGTACCTAGGATCTAATGGTTTAGATCTATTGTGATTAGGATGGCCCAAAGGGGCTAGGTAGAGTGTTATTTGTTCTAACAACCCCCCCAAAAGCCTGATTAAGTGAAAAAAAGAAATGAGAAATGGGTCCTGATAATTTTCAACCTTATTAGGTACCCATGCACACAAAAATTATCTGTAGATTGGGTAAGAGGGAAAAACCACACAGGAAATCCCCCCACAAAAGAGGATGTAAAAGAATTAATCTACTCAAAAAGTTTTGTACGGAAATCAATAAGTAGTAGAAGCAAAAGTTGTAGCTCTAATGTCTAAAGAGACATATTGGAGGTCTTCTTCAATTAGAAATTGATTTGGGAAAAGTTCTCCAATGGTTTCTTCAATTAGAACTTGATTTGGGACAATTTCTCCAAAGTCTTCTGAATCAAGGATGCATGGAGTAGAAACTACTAAAAGTGTATACATGCAACTACCTTTCTTCAGCGTGACAATTTTTTTGTTGCTCTCCTTCTCTTCCTTTTCTTCAATTTTTTTTGGTACCTGAAATCTTAATCTTTATTTGGTCCTTTACTACAACAAGGAAACCATAGCTACTCTTCTTTAGTCTTTCCATCATAAGAGTCAAAGTCTTCATGAGAAATCTTGGTTTTTACTCCTTTTTGCTATTGTGTGTGGGGATTTTGTTTGTTTGTTTCCTTCTTCCCCTCATTAGATACAAGTGCATGAACCTCTGGGGTTTTTTGGAATCCCATTTTTGAGAGCTTATCTTTCTCTCAAAGGAGGGAGGAAACAAAAATATCCAAAGTAGACATTTTGTAAGAGTATCCAAGAGCCAACTTAGTAGAGTGAAAAGAATGCACAGAAAAAAAGATACTATAAACATGACCCGATTTGGATAGAATAAAGAGTACCATTTGTGATCCATCCTTCTTAATATTACACATCTTGACCTGCAATATAATTGATTTGAACTTGGAGAAAAATTCTTGAATAAAGTCAAAGTCACTTGGTCTCAAGTTCATAAGTTCCACCTCTAATTGATGGCCCCTTATTTCATCTCGTGTTCTGAAGAGCGTGGACAACGTAGTCCAAAATTAATTTGGAGTATTCTTGGAGTCAATGTGGTAAAGTATAGATGGATAAATATAATATTAAAGTGGCTCAAATGCTTCTTCCATTCTATTCAAGTATTCAGACTTTTCAATTGTCAAATCTGGTTCCACCTCTGTATCCATTGTGATCCGGTAAATCCCCTTCATCCTCAAGAGCATCTCTACTCTTGATTTCCATTAATAATAGTTGAATGGGATTAGAATTTTTTAGGGACATAGGAAACACATGGCTGCAAAGATATCTTTTATGCCTACAAAATCCTTTCTTCAACCTACAATAACATGATCCCTAAAAACAAACACTAGAATACTGACTATTCTAAAATTCGTGTAGCTTTGATACCATGTAAAACTTGAGAATGTAGATATAAGTAGTAATACAAGAGATATATAGTGTAAAAGAGAGATCAATAATCAAATATTCATGTAACAAATGAGGTATTATAGATTATTACACAAAAAACTATAACACATAATAAGAAGGAATGATGTATTTCATTAATCTTCAATGAATGAAGTAGATAGTATAAATAGACACCCTAGAGCTAAAATCAAGCTAGGAATTTAGGCACCCTAATTAGGCTTAACTAGAGCAATTATTATATCCCCATGATAGCATGCAAACTCCCTAGGGTGAGTTAACTTCCCCATCACTACCCTAAGTGAACCTTGAGTGAACTAGGAGACACTCTATCTACAATTCCAATTGCATGCAAGCTCAAGTGACTAAATATAGGTGCATGCATATGATCTAGATGCTCCAAAGACTCATCTAGTGCACATGAGGATAACTATATCCTTGCAAATGAACTAGTTAATGCATTAACCCACACTAAATTGACCTAAATTGAATTGAACTGAAATAAACAAAATTGAACTACATTGAACTAAGTTGAATTGAACTAAAGGAGGGCACCATTTAAGCCACGCGTGTCAGTATTATGGCCCTGGGAGATAAGGGTTCATCTCTATGGTGCTTAGGATGGCCCAAAGGGACTAGGTAGAGGGTTACTTGCTCTAACAATAGTTAGATTGGAACACTATTGGGAAACAATAATAGTCAAATTGGAACATTGTTGGGAAATAATAGAAATAGTTCAACACTAACTATGATAGAGGGATTCACCTATCTACTAAGTTAATAATCCTAGTGAGTGGGTTAAGCTCACAAATAGTCATTAATCTAGACCTCTTATCAGTCATTCCTTAGATCTACATGCATGTAAATAAACAAAAGAGAAAGAGAGTAAAAAAAGAAAACATGTTTATGGCATTTGTCTGAATCTTTTGAGTATGCTTGTCCAATCCATTTATTGATGTAATGTCTTTCACATTCCCAAACTTCCTTTCATAAACTTAACAAAGCGTACAATCAAACCTAAATTATTTTAAAGTAAAATAATCCACAACCAAATATGAAACTCATGCATTTTCACATAAATCAACAATAACACATTTTATTTCTTTATATTTTATTGTTTAGGGGGTGAGGAAAAAGAAGATCAATGTATATAATTTATAAAGGAAATGTAAAAACAACTTAGATACTTGAATCTTTAAGCAACATGCCCTTCACCAAAGTTTGGATCCTCTTGTCCTTAGCCACATGTATTGATCCTTTATCGACGACGATCTTAAACCTTAATACAATGGAGAAGCCAACTGATAGTTCTTTAATCTCCACACAAGGTCACTATACCATTGAAGAAACCAATTGATAGCTCCTCCTCAATAATGGAAACATGGGCCACAAATTGTCTTCACCAAGTCACTCTCAATGGCTCCAGAGCTTAGATGCTTTTAATTATTATCTTTGTCTTCTTCTATCGGCTTGGAGCTTCTATTTGTATGCCAAGATGATTCCATGCATGAATTTCACTCATTGTTGTCTAATTTCCAAGTTGAGTTTGCGTTTCAATGGATTTGAGATGTGGTAGCACAATTATTCTTGATAAAGTGTTTCTAAGCATGGTTTTCCTCAATAAAACCCATGAGGCTTGTAATATTCTTGAAAAAAAGTGTGGTTTAGTGATAAAAATACATGAAACTACATATTAACCATGCAATTTTATTGTTTTTAACTAATTATGACTATAAGTGTTCTATATATATGTATCATAGATTGAGGATGTAAAATATATGTACAACAAATGCTTCCTAATGTATAAGGTCATAAGATAAATTGATGGTCGAAATGCATTACAAACATAGGGTGCTGATGAGAGGGATAAGGAGGGTTTTTATGGACCTAGGATTCAGAAATACCTAAAAATAGAAAGCAATATATCAAATCTAAACCTTCCCTAAGGTGGTCATACCCATGCTCAATTGTGAATGACGAAAGGCACCAAACCAAATACATTGTGGATTTATGGACTAGGAAAGTGCAGAATGGTCACGAACAGTACACAGTGTATCCATGTCAATAAAAGGTCATATCCACGAGCAAGAACAAGGTGGATCTAAATTTTAATGCGCATAAAAAATCCAAAAACTCAAATATATCAATTGATCTTCCAGGGTACTCACCATATAGTGGTGCATTTATGTACAAATTGGGTGGGAATGATCAACTTATGATATCGTTGCAATACATGGTCTTCACTCTAAACCATCCAAAAGTGCAAGTCTCCCTATGTGACTAAGTGATATGTGTTGAAATTAGGGGACACCATCTTATAACATATCATTAATGCACATTGTTAACAAATGTGGGGCTTCCCACCAATGATTATAACGGGTGCCAAGGTTCTAAGTATAATCATCAAGTGTGAAGAAACAATCTGATTTCAAACACTTGATTGAATAAACCAAGCAGGTCAGTAGTGTATACCTATTGTGAAATGTGAGGGAACTTTCCAGTAATGACTACAAGCCCCAAGGTAGTGCAAAAGGTTCCTAAACCTACTTACTAGATAATTAGTTGAAATTAATAGGAAGAGGTTCACCAGAAGGAGAGCATTAGGTTATCTCTCATCAACTGACATGATATAGGTAACTGAGTTGATTGTTGAAATTGAAGATGACAAGCCACTAAGCATGAATGCTAACTTTAAGTGATCAACAAATACTGGAATGACTGACATAGACTTACCAACTTCCATCAAAGATGAACATGATAGAGAAGACGACTTGGGCATCAACTGACGTTAAACATAGACCAATAAACCATTAACACAAGTGGCATTAAATGAATGGTCCAAGGTGATTGGAAGGATACCAATCCATAGAGTACACTCAAAAGTATGATATATCTCCCAAAGAAATAATTAACCCAGATGTAAGAGACTTGATGCAACCATGTTCCAATTTAAGGGCGACAATCACTGTTGGTCGCCACAACAACATGGTAAATAATAAAGGTCAACCTCCCTTTTGATTTTTTATGTTTTTAGTTTTTTGTATTTTTCATATTTTTATCAACACAGAAAAAGATAATGTATGCTATTGTACATTGGAGGGAATGAGTGTCATAAAGGTGCACAACTAAATTCCCAGTGCATAGGGTAGTTATATGCAAAATAAACACAAACAAGTACTATGCGAGTTGTATACACTCATAAATGGGTCCCCTCTCGGGATAATTGGTTAAGAAACAAGAGATATTGAGGAAAATGACAAGTGACAAAAGATATGGAAATGCTCATAAGCATAAGATAGTAAACAACAATGAAGTAGTATGCACAATTATACAAGCAATAAAAAGCACAAGATAATGTAAAATGACAAAATCATGTGAACCATTATGGTAATGGTGGAAAAAAGAAAGCAAGAAGCATGAACAGATCAAACTCAAACCCATGATGGGATTAATGGGGTTCCTAAGCCTACATACAAAATGGAGAATGGGTGCCAAAAACACAAAATATGTGTTAACTAGGGTATCCCATGTTGGGTAGGCACTACTAAATAAGTTGTGGCTATGTAAAGAGGAATGTAAATGAAACCTCAACTTGAAGGGATCAACCCTAAGTCAGGATGTCAGCACAAAATTGGGTTAAAGGTGCAATGTGTAGTTTTACAGCCTATCACTATATACTAGTTTGATTAAATTTACCTAAAAATAGTTGAAAAAAAATCCCAAGAAACAAATTTGTATTGTCTTACACATGATTAATCAAGACTTAGTAGAGAAAAACAAGTAGATTGAAATCAACTTTGGAGAAAAAAATGTAACGTAATCATTTTCGTTTTTGTAAAAATGAGGTGAGAAAAGGTCGTTTCAAAGGTTTAAATTGTGAAATTGGGTCAAAAAATAGGTTCAAATAGAATTCAACTTACCATTTTGACATTTTTACCATAGTAAGTTGGTGGATTTGTTAATAAACCTTTTCCCCTACAAATTTGGGATTGTATTGTGAAACACTCGACCAATGTATTTTCAATTTATCAATTCCATGTAGGTCCTCTCACCCCCCTCTGCATTTCCATTATTTCATTTTAAAATTTTGTTGGAATTTTTTGGGGGTTCTAAACCCCATTTGGCCCACATTTGCACGACCATAGGTTTAGCACCCGACAGTCATGAGAAACCAATATTGCTCAGGGTTATTGCATTCAAATCATGTAAATCATCACAGTCAATAAAGGAAACAGTCGCGACTATTGGACACTCTCTATACTCATTAATTACTTAACAAGAGGAGTTTTCAATATTTAATTGTCAACCCAGGGAAGTTTGTTATTTCAAAGGTAATTAGAAAAGTATATGCATAAAAATTTTCAGTAGTTGATAAGTAAAATGAAAGTCACTCAATTCTAATTACTGCTCAACCAACTTAGCTCCCTATAAGAAATCAAAGTAACATTACCCATCTAGGAATTAAAACGAACTTCTATTTCCTACCATACTAGTCTTGAGGTTTATGATCTAAAGAGAAATCCACCTAGAATTACTTTTGCAGAAAATGGAAGTCTAAATTACCAAGTCAGAAATATCTCTACTCATTAATCAAACAACAAATTCATCAAAGCAAAGGACTTATCTAATCAGGCAAACTCTAGAAAGATAAATAACACACACAACACTGGAGCTGAGCAAGTCTGTAATGGCTACTAACACACTTCTGCATAAAAGGAAAGATTAACTACATAGTCGACTGTCACACCAAACCACCTACAACAAGCCAAAGGAAAACAAAATAATGAAATCACTGAATGAATGCAGTTACAGCTAACCATATAGATGTATCAAACTGGAATTCCACAATTAAACAGAAATAAAATAAACTAAAGAATCTAAACTACCAGCAACTCTGTTAGAAGGCTAGCCCTGGCCTTCAAACAGAGATGCTGTTGAAAGCTCAAAAAGTCTGCAACAGAGAAATACTGAGAATTATCACTCCTTTATTAATTTGATAAAAAATGCAGTTATAGTTACAATCACTGTTATAGCGGATTTCACCACTCTAGGTGAATCACACTTTGTATGGCCTTCCCCTGTCCCGCTGCAGACTCTTTAGACCCCATGGACCATATTTTATCCTTTGATGTTTCCTTGATCATCCCTAAAAACTATATAAAACATGATATACATGGCTTTTTCCCCGATAACCGCGTACATACGCGGGTTTTACCACTATAACCGCGTACATCGGGATGTGTGCATAAGTCCAAATCCTTTTGGAGTTTTCCTTGACATGGATTTGACTCATTTGACTCCTGGCCTTCCATATGCCTTGAGATCGCTCGGATTCGACCCTTCATTATCCCTTGTGAAGCTATATAAGGAACCCCTTGGTACATTGAAGGCATGTAAAGAGATTGAAAGCAACGAAACTATAGTCCATTGTTGCCAGAATTATACTTGAGTCTGCATCCCTTTGTCCCTTTGGAGCACTTTTGTGTTCTTCCCAAGCTTGCCTTTTGCTAGTGAGCTCGCTATCGAGAGATGGAGGATTGAAGTGGTGGAGGCCCAAGTGGGGGATTTAGTTTCTCCGGTTCGCAGACATGCCGTCAGAGGTTGTATCCATCTTGTAATCTCTGATTTATATTAATAAGAACTATATTTCCTTGTCCAATGATGTGTATTTGATTAAATATTGTATCCATTGGAATATGTCAAATGCTTTTACATTATTGATTATATATGCTAGAATAGATCTAACACCATGATATATAGTATACTTGTATTGTTTACTTGTTGTTGAGGAAGTATTATATCAATTCAAGCTGAAGGTTGGAAAGCTCAACGAGGATCTACTTCAACCGTCCGGAATAAGGTACGAGGTCTGATCCTTTAGTGTTAGACATTTTATTTCTATTGCATATTGGGAAATATTGATTTCTGGAGTCATAGCTGTCTGTTGTGGTACCCCAAGCCATAGGAATTTCTCTCCGTAACAGAATTGGTGACTTTGCTGGGGATGTTCCTTGTTTTTATTTGGGGTTTACGGGCACAATGGGCTTGATATTATTGACTTGCTCTTTGTTTCTCCCTGTTTCTGTGTCGCATTTTAAAGTATGTTTGTCCATTGACACTCCCCTTTATTGGTTTAGCCTTGACCTGCTTTTTACCACTGCCTTCTCTGTATACGCGGATTTTTGGCTAAAATTTGCGTACATATGCGGATGTTTGGCCAAAATTCGCGTACATACGCAGCTGTTCTTTATACAGTCACGTACATCCTCCCTTTTGGTGAGTTTGATGTTGTGGGAAGTTGCTGGGTGGGTTGTGAGTGTGGTTGGGTCTTCCTTGGGTCTGATGTTGTCTGTTGGATGCTTCTTTTGTGACCGGAGACCGCTCTTTCATTGATTTTTCTTTGAAAGTAGTTTTAGTCATTTATCCTTTTTTGTTTTGCCATTAGTGCATTACTCTTTTTGTCTTGGTGTCTTGCTGGGCTTGTCTTTTATACTGGCTGCAGAGACTGAGAGTTTTAGATGAATTTTATTGCATTTTTCATTCTTTTATATTGAAAAATACAAAGTAGTTGCACTCTTAGTTGCATCTTAGATATGGATTTGAGGAGGTACTTGCATGAGAGTTGTTTTTAGGCTTTCATATAGGAAGGATTGCATTGACATTCAGAAAGGAATATATATTTATGCATCTCATATAGTGGCATACCCTATTTTTCATTTGACAAAGATTGCACTTAGCATTGTTTGTTATGGTGTGCACTTTTATTTCACTGCTGAGTCTTCATTTCACTAGTTGCATGGCCATTTCCCTTTGAGTAATTACAGCCAACTAAAATCAACGCTATATTAAAATGAATTACACTCTTTTATTTTCTAGGGTGCACCAACAAGCTTAGGTTTTAGGATCTTGGAATAGTTCATTGTAAGTCAATTCTCCAAGATCACTAAACAACAACATCTAGGTGTCTGTCTAGGTGAGTGTGTGAAATTCTTGGTATAACCAGTGTTCTCAGGATCCTCCTCTCAAAAGGGAGTTAAGCACGAGGCAGTGTGAGCGGTTATTGATTGGGATGACCCCTAGTCATAACTGAGTAGCACCGGAGATATTTCCAGGATTGTATTCATATCTGGGGGCTCTTTTGAGAGTTTTGGGCTTTGCTACCCTGCCCATACGGTCAATCCCGCTTGTGACTGTCCACCTGAGCATTGATTATATTGAGGTGACCTTAGTTGCCTTACCTAGGTTATCGAGAGGGTACTTCGCAGAGGTTATTATACAGGTGTCCTGGCCAGGTAGAGGTCAGAAAACACAGTCGCTATATGCGTTGAAGCTGAGGGTCACTATAATTGGTTACATACCTACGCTTATAGTGTATGGGAGTTTCGAGCCTCTCCTAGGCGAGACATACCTGCTGCATTCGGGAGCTCACATATCCTCCCCTTGATTTGCTTGTATTTTGGCTGTAGATTTTCTTAGGAGTGTGCTCTTTGTGCGCTAGTTGGCCTTTGGGATCGTGGTTACTTGAGTATATTTATGCTCTCTTGAGTTCGGGTCCTTTTATTTTCGGCATGCCTGGTATCTTATCACCCGTCCTTGGTCGCAGTACGGACCCTGGTGTCAGACTTTGGGGCATCACAACCCCTTACCGTGCTCATAGATTTGGGAATGGTCATATTCCATCCTCTACTCCATTTGTGGAGGATTTTTATTCCCTTCGCTCGGTCTTTACACCGGTGGTCACCCTCATGGGGGGTGGTGGATGCGTGAATGTTGGGTCTACACCTTATTTTCCTTTTTATGTCTCATCGTTCACCGCATTGTTTCCTTTGGGTGCTGTTGTCATGATCATTCCTCCCTATATCCTATAGTTTAGATTCTTTATTGATTATTTTGGGTTGTTTTGGACTAATATGGTTGTCATGTAGGATCCCATTTTTTTTACACTCTCTCCGAGGTTTCGACCCGTTCGTGTCTATCACAGGTATTATGTCTGAACTGGCATATAGGTTAGGATTTCACATCCGCTTGCACTTATGCATTGCCTTATGACCGTTCCATCTTAACCTTAGGTACGAACCCATTCCATGGTATCAAGGAACCTTCATGCTACTCTTAGAAGTGGTACTATGTGAATGGTAGAGCTTTCCTTTACATGGGTGCCCTAGTTAGCTCCCTTTTGCATTTTGGTACCCATGCTGTGAGTCCTCTCTTAGGTCTGGGAGTCCGTTGTATAGTACTGCCATGACATTTCGCAAGAACCTCATACTCCTCTTGATCTTATGCGGCCTGTTTCCCTCCGGAATCCCCTTATGTCAAGTTGTGAATGCATTATCATGAGCTTTGATTGCCTTATTGAGCTTTATGCCGGCTCCCCTGACATTGCTTTTCAGCCATATAGCCCGAGCTTGTCTCATGTCTAGCCATGCAGAGCCATTTTATATATCCTTTGCAGCTTGATTTCCCTTTTACCGGGAGGGGATTTTCCCCCGAGTGTCGATATCCTACACATGTATCCTTGCATTGAGCATAAGTATGTTCCACAGCTTGGAACTAGCTTGTTTTCCTTGATGACACTCGTCTCCTCCTAGTTTGTAACTATAAAGCTAGTTTATTCTTTTTTCAAGCTTTTCAAATAACTAAAAAAGTCCAAAAAAATCAAAAAACCAAAAAGCCGGACAAGGAAATATGTTATCTTTTGGCAGCTGTCGAGTCGTGTCGCCTTCGAACAGAGCACTGTATATCACATCCATTGGTTGGGTTATAATTTGACTTAGGAGCTGTACTCGTTTATCTGAGTTTATTTCCATCGACTGGTTAAGCTTCCAGTCCTTATGGAGCCTCTGTTGATGCCTCCTGTGTCACAGAGATGTCCCAGTTTGTATATCGAGTCTATGCTTCCTTCATTCAGTCACCATACGCCGTTATTCTCTTGTTCGAAGGAATTTGAAACCTGTGTCGGCCATTCCTCAGTTATCTTGACTTTGCATGTCGGCCATTCCCGGTACAGTTACTGGTTCGTGCACTTTATGATCGAGTCCTTCCACATTAGACAGCTTTGCTGAGTACCTCGTGTTGGATGATGGGGGATGCCTTAATGCCCTCCTTCCAGCGGATTTCATCCCATCGACTATAGATCATTTATTCTGGGATTGGAGTCTAGAGTCCTTTTGAGTGCCTTGAGAGTTGCAGTCATCAGTGGTAGGTTCTCTCGCCATCGACAGTTTCTTGGGAATACATCAATGTCCCCTGATTGATGGAGCCTCTCAAGTGTTCGACCTCAACACATCTATTCACACTTGTTAGTTTGCACTCTAGTACCTTGATTCCCATTATCATTATCGGTGGGTAATCTCGCGTCTGTTAACGGTATACATCAATGACCGGTAATCAGACGATGGACTACTATGTTCGACCTCGACATCTCTATTCGCATAGTAGGACATGTACTCATAGCGGTTTGTGTAGAAGACCTTCCAGACTGGTGGCATCTCTTATATGCTACTTCCTTGATCGTGCCAGTGTTCATGAGATTTTAGCTCTCGTGACTTGATTCCAGTGTATGTCAGACATTTCCAACCATTATGGAGATCTTGATCTATTGCATATCTTCAACCATTTTGGAGATCATGGTCCTTTGTATATCTTCATCATGGAGATTCTGATCTATGTATATTGTACGTGGCGATGACCACATATGTGAT
>LPNX010735354.1:275380-306878 GCA_001517045.1 Pseudotsuga menziesii
GTCGTTTTTTCCCCGATAACCGCGTACATACACGGGTTTGACCACTATAACCACGTACATCGGGATGTGTGCATAAGTCCAAATCCTTTTGGAGTTTTCCTTGACATGGATCCGACTCATTTGACTCCTGGCCATCCATATGCCTTGAGATTGCTCAGATTCGACCCTTCATTATCCCTTGTGAAGCTATATAAGGAACCCCTTGGTACATTGAAGGCATGTAGAGAGATTGAAAGCAACGAAACTATAGTCCATTGTTGCCAGAATTATACTTGAGTATGCATCCCTTTGTCCCTTTGGAGCAATTTTGTGTTCTTCCCAAGCTTGCCTTTTGCTAGTGAGATTGCTATCGAGAGATGGAGGATTGAAGTGGTGGAGGCCCAAGTGGGGGATTCAGTTTCTCCGGTTCGCAGACATGCCGTCAGAGGTTGTATCCATCTTGTAATCTCTGATTTATATTAATAAGAACTATCTTTCCTTGTCCAATGATGTGTATTTGATTGAATATTGTATCCATTGGAATATGTCAAATGCTTTTACATTATTGATTATATATGCTAGAATATATCTAACACCATGATATATAGTATGATTGTATTGTTTACTTGTTGTTGAGGAAGTATTATATCAATTCAAGCTGAAGGTTGGAAAGCTCAACGGGGATCTACTTCAACCGTCTGGAATAAGGTATGAGGTCTGATCCTTTAGTGTTAGACATTTTATTTCTATTGCATATTGGGAAAGATTGATTTATGGAGTCATAGCTGTCTGTTGTGGTACCCCAAGCCATAGGAATTTCTATCCGTAACAGTCACTCTGCTATATCTCTTACAATTTTCAAATGAACCCTTGACTCTCCCTGCCTACGTATACTTATACAAGAACAAAGATTTTCTGTCACATCAATTTCGGGCATCCATGAAGATCGTTGAACTTCAAGTTGCCGAATCATCAAGACAGTTACAACTATCAATCCCCTACATAAAATCAAATTAGGAATAAATAGGCTTTCACTACGAGTTGTTCTACGAACTGACATGTCCAACGAACTGCAGAAGATTCTCGAGGAGTTTTAGTTGCAAAAATGTGTTAGGATTATAATATTCCCTTGTCCAATTTGGTCAATTATGTCTAAATCAGGAGTCATTTCAATCTATTTTTAGTCACTAGCACCATTGGGTCCACTTGGCCTAATTTGGGCACATGTACCAGTTGCTAAAGTGTGGGGAGCACTAATTGAGGTCAACTGCCACTGATTGCACTTGCATGCATCAGTTTAGGAGCCTTCTAAATCAATCCCTATAAATTAGGAGCCACTAGGAGTGCCGATACCAACCTCCATTAGTTGAGTACAATTGGTGACTAGTCAAGCTTAGTTAGGAGTCAGGTTTGCATGGATGCATACAGGAGAGGTGCATTTACTCACTTACCTCAGTTAGTTAGACTAGTTAACACTAAATTAGACACTTGAGTTTGGATTTTGAACTCCGATGAACTCTGATAATGATTTAGACAAGGTCAGTTAAACATTCAACCAAGTAGAGTCAAACCAACTCGAATTTCCTCACATGGATTCGAATTGCATGAGGATATTTAGCCATTGTACTTCATTGTAATTAATTTGTTTTGATTAATGAAAGCATTCACAGTTGCAAGCCATTTTTGCACTGTTTCATTCTTTAATTTCTGAGTAAAATTATGTGAGTTGTGTGTTGGTACACAGATCTATGTGTTCAATTTAATATGGTATTAGAGCCTCAACAAGACAAGGCACTTCTCCTACTACAGATTCATACTTGGGTCAAAATTTTTTTTGAGCAAAATTGCTCCTTCCAGTACTGCACCAGAAGTGGAGAACTTACCACTTAATATCCCAAGTAAAGGAATTGTTGATCAAGATTTCTTGATCAACTATGCTGGGTGTGAAGGAAATTCCAAAAGTGCAGGCTGTTGACCTTACTTTGTCTATTTGATTGTGTGATTTATAGGTTTATCAGTCTCCTTCACTGCATTTGCTACGACAGCTCAGTATCCTTCACTGCATTCTAATTGGACCCTCCAATGGAGCTTCTCACTCCTTTCAACTACCACCAGTGGAAGGAGGACATGGAGATGCAGCTACGCTCCAAAAGACTCTTCAGACTCACAAAGGAGATAGAGGCAGAGGCAGTTCATTATGTTGACAAAGAAAAGTACCGGAATAGGCTTAATGAAGCATATGGATGCTTGTGCTTCTCAATATCTTGAGATGTTCTCTTCCACATCAATGGATTGAAGACTCCCAAGGAGGTTTTGGATAAGCTTGCTTCCGTATTTGATAAGCAGGATGACCTGAGGATCTATCAGCTAGATAATGAGATGATTTCTCTTCATCCAGCCAATTTCAAAACACTAAATGACTTCTTCACCAAATTCAAGCATCTAGTGTTCTATTTGAAGCTCTGCAAGGTTGAGAAGGAGGATGATCAAATCATCCTTTCCATTCTTTGAAAAATTGGTGTAGACTACTCAGTCTTTATATCAACCTTTCATTCAATGAAGCTCACTACTCCAAATTGGAGGATTCCTATTCTTAACTCCTTCATTGAATCTCTCACCCAATAGTATGACAATTTGATCCAAATGGGGGTCATTTGATCTTCCAAAGATCAAGCACCGGTTGCTGGAAGACCTAAGGTAGAAAATGATAAAGGGAAGCAAAAGGATGAGTCTCCCATGGATAAAGAGTAGTCAAATGAGCCTTCAAGTTTGAAGAGAAGTAAGAAGAATGGAAAAGGAAAGACCCTATGTTCTTACTGTGGACGGGGCTTTCATCCAGAAAGCTCCTGTATGAGAAGAAAAATTGATGAGATGGATCTTATTATGAAGAAACATAACATTACTATACCTTCTAGCACAAGGAAGGCTGAACATAGAGAAGAAACTGAAGAAAATGAAGAGACATGCCATGAATTGAAGGGTAGCTATTCAACAGAACATGCCTTCCTCATTGATTCTAGAGCTTCCAATCATATGGTTGCATCCAGAGAATCATTCTCTTCCTTGCAGTATTTTGATGGTCCTAGTATTTAGATGGGTAATAACAGCCACATTCGAGCCAAAGGGAAAGTCAAGCTTGAACATGGAAAGTACAAAGATATGCTTTATGTGCTCTCCATAGCTACAAATCTATTATTTGTATACCAGATGACTCATATTGGCTCTCCAAAGCAAGTGATATTTGGTCTTGACTTAGTGGAGATCACATATATCTCTACTGGGAACATCATAGCGAAGGGTGCTGCAAATCAAGCCTCCAAGGCATACGAGTTCTCACACTTCATGCCATTTTCAGAACCAGTGCACTCTCAGCAACCACTTGAAAGGGAAGGTAAAAAAATTCCATCTAATTCTTTTGTAGTTTCCACTAGTTTTGCAAAACCAGCTGTATCAGTTTATGAGATTGAGATTCAGGGTGATTCAGATCCAGATCCAGTCCCTACTCCCAAGCGGGAAGCTAGGAAGATGACTTAAAATCCATCTGACACTCAGAAGACAAAGAACCTTGCGCTATGTCATGCAGTCTTACCTCCTTCAGAGAGATGCAACAAAATACCTGTGAGATGCTACATGGCAAGGGACGATCAGTTACACTGCCTTCAGAAGAGTAGAGTGGATCATACACCTATTCATCCAGAAAGAGGCAAAGGTTACATTCCTCCTTCCTTCCTTCATCATTTTGGGAGAATATTGAGAAGTCTACATGCCAGGCCCCAAGATACCTGTGCACAGAACATCATGCATGTTGCTTTGCTACATCATAAAGATGAAGGTTGCAGCAACATATTTTCAAGTTTTTCAAACTTGAAACCTGATTATGTCTGCTTAGTTAGAGGGGGGGATTTTATCCCATGTGGTTTTTTCCCCAACTCCTTGTGTTGAGAAGTCATTAGAGGAAATTTGGGGTCTAAAATGGGCCTTATAAGAAAACGCGCCAATAGTAAGTTCTTGTGAGTTGGAATTCAAGAACCAATAAAATTCCAATAAAATGAGTTAACCATAATGGTTGAATTTACATATTTGTCATAAAAAACCTACTTTTTTTGTTTGTATTTTCGACATATCTCCCTGTGTTTTTACTCAAGTTTCGATCGAGTGAGCTCGTTGGATGCATAATTTGATTCTGCATCCAACGAGTACCCACACTGCATACTTTTGATAGACCCCAATACCCCAAAAACATGAAATACCTGAAAAAACGTGATGATGACATTGTCGAAAATATGAACACAAAAAGTATTTTTTTTCTTTTTTCCTCCAAAATTAATAAATATTATTTTATTATTTTCCTTAGGAGGCCCATTTTAGACCTCAAAATTCCTCTAATGTACTTTACTTACTGTAATGGGTGACCTATGGTCTTAGTTACCAGGGCCCACAAATTGTCCAAGTTAGCACTCAGGGGGGGTGTTAGAATTATAATCCTCCCTTGTCCAATTTGGTCAATTATGTCTAAATAAGGAGTCCTTTCAGTATATTTTTAGTCACTAGCACCATTGGATCCACTTGGCCTATTTGGGGCACATGTACCAGTTACTAAAGTGTGGGGAGCACTAATTGAGGCCAACTGCCACTGATTGCACTTGCATGCATCAGTTTAGGAGCCTCCTAGATCAATTCCTACAAATTAGAAGCCACTGGGAATGCCGATACCAACCTCCATTAGTTGAGTTTAGTTGGTGACTAGTAAAGCTCAGTTTGGAGTCAATTACATTTAGTTCTAGTCTGTTACATTCAGTTCTACTTAGTTAGCGCTAGGTTTGCATGGCTGCATGCAGGTGAGGCACATTTACTCACCCCCCTTAGTGAGTTAGACTAGTTAACACTGAATTAGACACTTGAGTTTGAATTTTTAATTACAAACTGCTAAGTCAAAAACAGTACTAACACAGCTATCAAGGAGAAGCCTTTAGATTATGCAAAATCTTATAAAGAAGCAACTCTTTATTTCTCTTACCATATGTTTTATCTTCTGCTAACCATTAACGGTACTTTAGCAGTGATATTAGACATTTTATGTCACATGATTTTTTTTTTAAATTTTTACGAATTTTTGAGTTATTACAAACACCCACTGTTTCTTGTGTTTTAGCGGAAAAAATGAAAATTTCAACGCTTACCATTTCTATTGTCCATGAATCCCTAGTTCTTCTTCTCATGGATGATTCTCCCCCAGCACTTGATCTTTTTCTCTTCTTATTTGGTGCAAGAAGGGTATAGATTTCTCCAATTCCTGCTAAAGGTTCCTCCTTATCACTTATAGTTCCTTTTATTTCCGAGGAGGTTTCTATCTCGACCACTTGAGGCCATATTTCCTCAGTTTCTCCAACCACTCCTTCTTCTCTTGTCGCATTCGCAACTCAAGCTTTCGTTGTCGCTGCTTCTGCAGCTATTCCCATTTCTATTTCTTTTGCTCCCTCTCCTTCATTTTCTTCTATTTCTCCAACCATTCCCTCCATAGGACTATCTGCTACTGCATATCCCCCTGAACTTTCCTCTTGTTCATCTTCACCTTCTTCCAATTCATCCCTCCCCCCAGCTGAATCTGAGGAACTCTGTTCGAATTATCTATCCATAATGTGTGCTACTGCAGGTGCCTGATGCACCGCAACTCCAATGAACTATTCCCATGTTAAGTTATTTTGTTCCAAATTTCTTTGCACCAATAATTTAATAAACCCATGATTTGTAAGAGAAGAGAGTGGGCGTCTGGAGTTCTTAGCATAATGCGCCATGTTTTACAGGGTTTATGAAAGGTAAAATGGCATATTTATAAGTCTGCGATGGCGTAAGTAAGACAATAGGACTAAATTGTAAATACAAACAACCTTATATCTTCCCTGATAGATAATGTACCTTTTCAAGAAGGTCACGACTTGGTCCCACGGTCTGGGAAATGTCTCCAGTGCCACTCCTCTATTCCTTCTCTACACTTACTCCCCTGGTGCTAGAAATTATTCAGCTGTTCTTTAATTGTGCCTCTTCCAGAAAAACCAATGTTCTCAAGTCTGAGGCAATCCTGTAACTTCTATTACAGCCTGTTCTGATGCATCTATCCTCAACCCTCTGATCTTTGAGTATTCTCCAGTCAAATTCATAGCGAACTGGAGTGCCGTTTCATGATGGAAACCATTCAATCTTTGGAAATAACCAATCCAATCAGCTTCACGAAAAATTTCAAAGACTTCACCGTTTGCAGACAGAGCATCTAGATTGCTAGGTTTGTAACAAAATTTAATAATAACAACAAATAATAATAATAATAATAAACATCAACACACACACACACACACACACACATATAAAGAAAATAATAATAATTTATAATGTCTTTACAAAAAGACATGACTTTAATGAAAGGGTATTCCGCCAAAATATAAATAGCGGACCCTCAATTGTAACTTATTACTTATCTATCCAATTATCAATATATATTTGTCCTATTAATGGCTTATCGAATATTCCAGGTGTTCTGGTAATATTGATTGTGTGAAGTGAACAAATATTCGCTTCATTTGGTATCAGAGCTAGTTTGTGATCTAGGACTTTGGCCATATCTTGATTTTTAATCATAATCCTAGGGAGTCCCTAAATTCAAGAAAATCTTGAACATTTTGGCCACAAGTCATAGACCAGCAGAAGCCCTAGGAAGGGTTGGCTCTGATAACAATGTAATATCCGTATCCAGATATTATCAATGGTTACCCAGTTGAATAATCAACCAATGGAAAATAATTCCATATTGAAAATATAAAATAAATATTAAAGATGAATGATGATCAAAGATTACAAAGTGAGTGCCATATATATAAATTAGAAAGGCACTTTGGATACCATCCATGAAAGGATGCGTCATTTTAGAATAGTTTACTAATAACTATTTATTAATTATTAATTATGAATGTCAATATGTATTAATATTAATAATATATATATATATATATGTTATTATGTTATATATATATAACAAGGTTCATACTTGATTGGAGGACCCATAAAGTGTTTTCTTTACTAGCCGTGATAGGCGGGTATAGTAACTGACATAATCAGTCGTTCAAGTTGCAGCAATTGAACACAGTCACCATATAACAGGGGTTTGTATGGGTGTTTTGAAGTTCTTGGTGAAATTAGAAACAGGTTGTGTTACAAATTATTGGAGATAGGAAGACAATTGTTTGAAAGTACAGGAGGGATGATTTCTAAAGGAATATTAACTAATTATGGAGTACTGTCAGGAGTCAAAAGGTATAATCATTATTATTACATCATTTAATACTCGATTATACTTACAATCAAAATCCATACCTGATCATTGTTACTAGAGGTGTCGATTCCCCGATATAATTCAAACTTTCGATGACAAGTAATCACGAGGGAGATGATTTCACACGCGCAATTGAGGATAAATATGTCGTCAATAATTAATCAGGAGGAGAACGTTCGTATCATCATTGGTTTCCTGAATGCACGGAAATAGTGTAAAAGATCTCATCATGAAACAATAGGATTCAGTTGGAAATCTGCCCCAAACGTGGCGGATTTTTTGTGATATTTTTAGCAACGATACAGGCGGAGTTGAGGCAAAAGTTGGCGAAGATGGAAGAGTTGCAGCGGGACATAGCCAACTTTGATAGAAAAGTAGCGGAGTTGCAGTGAACAATGGTCAAATTTAGTGGGTAAAATAACGGAGTTGCAACAGAATTTGGCCAAAAAATAACGAAAAAAATTAGCAGAGTTACAACAGAAAATGGCCAAAAATAGTGGAAACTTTAGCAGAGTTGCAACGAAATTCGACCAAAAATAGGGGAAAAACTAGTGGATTTGCAACGGAATTTGGCAAAAAATAGTGGAAAAATTAGTGGAGTTGCAGGGGAATTTGGCCAAAAAAAGCGGAAAAATTAGCGGAGTTGCAGCGGAATTTGGCCAAAAATAGAGGAGTTGCAGCAGAATTTGGCCAATAATAATGGAGTTGCAGCGGATAAAAATTAAGCACTTAACACAATTTCTATTAAAAAATAAATTTGATAGGGCTTGGTAAAAATATGAGAAATGATAAATTTCTCGTCAAAGATCTACAATCTTATCCATTCATTCTTTCAAGGAGTTGTATCTATGAAGAAGGTTCATCCATGGTTCTGTATAATTGCTTGGCCTATCACAATTACTTCTTCTTCCTGAACCTTCTCACGAATACCTGTTCACGATTCTAAAAAAACACACTCAATAATAGATAAAAAAGAAAAGTACATAGCGAAAATTAAATAATTTTAATTATATACATATTTTGTGGAATTTGTAGTAGACTTAAAAAGTTTTAGAAACATGGGAAGAACCCTTCTCCTGTACTAGTTGACAATCTGGATCAGCTGCGATCTGTGAAATAAATGCATCTTTCGAGATAGGTTTATGATAAAGCCGTAATTGATGACCATTTGCAAACAAAGGTGCCTAATTTTCATCAATGGTGTTCAAACAAATGGTTCCATTGTTAAATACCTTATCTACTCTGTAAGGTCCCATCCATATCATGAGTAGCTTGCCTTTAAAATCCTTTTTAAACCATGAATCATACAATAAATCCCAATCTCCTTCGTAAAATATCTTCTTCTTTATAAATCTATCGTTCCATTTGGAGCACTGCTGTTGAATTAAAGCTGTATGATGTACATCAATGGTGAGCTTTTCATCTAGTTCATTAAGTTGATTCAATCTGTTCTTTTGAGCCTCCGTTAAATCCAAGTTTTCCTTTGTGTCTGTTCTCAGAGTTTTAATTTCAAATTCAATAGGAAAAATGAAACTCTTACGTACACCAGTTCATAAGGGGAGAATCCTGTACTGTTGCGCGAAGTTGTACGGTAGGCCCATAATGCTTCAGGAAGCCTATCAACCCAATCCTTGCGATGACTCTTCACTGTTTTTGTAAGGATTGACTCGATCACCTTGTTCGTGCTTTCCACCTGCCCATTGGCCTGTGGATGGTATGAAGAGGTTACCTGATGCTGAATGTGATACTTCTGAAACAAGTCCTCCATCTTTCGGGACACAAACTGTGGTCCTTTGTCTGTCACAATTTCCATGGGTACTCTAAAGTGGGTGAAGATATCTACATATAAAAAGTATATTACATCCTGATCATTGGCCTTTACCAAGGCCACAACTTCTACCCACTTGGTCTTATAGTTAATGCAAACTAGAATTTAAACTTTCTGTCTTGATGGAGGGTTGATAGGACCTACAAAATATAGGGCCCATCTATCAAAGGATTTAACCACCAATTATGGCTGAAGTGGCATTTCATCTACTCTGTTTGGCTGACCCATTCTTTGGAAGTTGTCACAATCCTGCACATACTTTCTCGCATCCTGAAATATAGGTGTGTAGAAATAATAGATCAATGCTATGAGCAACGATTCTAAGAAGAAGCACATGAAATAGATCTTGCTACTAAGAATTCTCACGAGCATACACAGGAAAAATAGAAAGAAGAAAAGAGATTGAATCACATGAAAGAAGATATGAATATTGGTGTGTATCCTTCCATTGAATAATGATGAATAATAGTGTACATAAATATTACATCCCTCATAGGAAAATTGAGTTGTATGGAGACAACTCATAAAGCTCAAAAAGACTAACTTACCAAAATATAGCAAACCCCCATAGGTGGCTAAAGCACTTCCCAAATCTATCAAGGACCTCATGAATTGGAAAAATCATGAGTGAGTTGTCAAGGAGATGGAAAAAACATGCTAATCCTAGAAAATGGAGGAATAGTGATGAAGGATGGGTTGGCAACAAAAGGACCCAGTTTCCTAGTTTGACTAGCTTTACCTTATCCATAGAAAAGCAGGAAAAGCAGAATAAAGCAGAATATGCTGTAAAGTGCTGTATACTAATTATGGATGGTCAAAAGGTGGTCAAGATCAACCTAAAATTAGAAATAAATCATTCCTAGGATATAGATGGCATGTATTGACTTTAAGGTGCAAGTGGATGCCAACTAATTAAGCTAGTGGGTGAATAATTAATCAAATAATGATTAATTATTTTATCCTAAGTTATAAGTGGGTATAATATATTCCAACACCCACCTATAATTCTGACTTTATGATGGTATGACAAAAAATATGGATGCATATAGGGCCCAACAACAAGGCTATGTTTACCCTTTAACAATTATTATGTCCAGAAAAGTGAGGAAAGAGACAAAACCACATGGGTAAAATCTTCCCTCAAGATAGGACAAGGCAAAAAATTTGAAATATGTCTTCAACATATCATCATATTCACTTTAATGAGCTGAATGAACTGCTTCTGGATGAAGGACTTGCTGAAGAAATCATGAACTCCATGATCATGCACTAGAGTGTAGAATCTGCAAGAAGGAAGAGGAGGGACTCCTTGTATCTCATCATCTGATGAAGTAGGAGAATTATCTGAATGCTTCTTTCTGCTGTCAAACTCTGATCTGCAAACATAATCTGAAATTTAAAAGATATCTGTGCTTACTCCTTCCCAAAGAGTACAAAAATTAAGACAATTTATTTCACACCCAATTCCCTGAATAGCTGCAAAATTGTGATGTGAATCACATGTCAATATTCCAATCTGATGTAGCACCTGTATAGATCTTATATGAGGCTGATAAAAATATGATATATCAGAAACATTAGCATATGGGATAGCAAATACAAAGGCTTCAGTGGCTCCATGAGGATATAGGGCTAGACTAGGAAAATTATGAGCAACTGGGGAAAACTGATAGGTGTAAAAATATGAATGATGGATGGGCATAATATTTGAACCATAAGTGTTTAGAACAGATCCAAACATGTTTAATGTCAATCCAAATATGACTAAGGACATGGATAACCAGCCACTTAAAGATAGGAAAGACTTCAAACCATGTAAGATGAATATCACTGCATAAGAGAGTAATGAGGAGTCAACTAGTGAACTTGGGATTTGTATAGTCTTAGGATTATTCAGAGGTATGGTAGATGGTGTAAATGGTGGTATGATATGTGTATCAACCTGAAAATATGATTCTATATCATAATCCAAAGGATCACATATAAGCATATCAGTAGACTCATGGGAATACATTGGTAATGAATCCTTTGTATGAAAGGAGGAAAGAATGAGATGTTCACAATCTTCAAGAAGGATTTGATTATTGATGCCAAGAACGAAGGAGCATATGCTGAAGCACATGAGATCCAAGTAAGGCAAGTGGTATGACACACATATGGCTTGATGTGGCTAAGCAAACATCTTGGAAGTCACTAGGTTGCGCACCACCAACGAGAGAGGTATGCACAAGTTGTGAAGAATATGGCACACAGATATCAGACTCTAAGATAGGAGATTTAAGGAATAGTGAATAGGTTATAGGATCATCATAAATATCAATACCAGCTCCATATGTTACTTATTTTTCATCAATAGTATCACAAGAAGAAAAATCACCTTCAAGAGACACAGAAAAAGATGGCTCTTCAATATTTGCTTCTTGATTGAAGGAGGAAGCATTCGAAAAGAGGGAAGAAACAACATGAAATTGTTGAGGCCCGGAAATTCACAGGCAACAACAGTAAGGGATTCTCCCCAGTCAACGTTCCCAACTAACCCGTGACTGTTTGGAATGGGGAATCCGTCCGGTTTGCGGTCCGGCTACCGTAGGTCAAAGTAACAAAAAAAAGGATTTACCGGTTGCGGCCCGGTACATCGTGTATTTTTGTATTTTTTGACTTAATGTATGATATGCAAGTGCCTAATTAACCATGCAGGGAAATAAGATGCAAGGATCAGTCACAACGTGATGCGCAGGTTCTTACCTCTCGTCTTAGCATTCACAAGCATCTAAATCACATACAACAAGAAATTAAAACTAACTACCTAAACTATCCCTAGGGAGCAGGATTATCATTCATTGGTGAGTAATATATTTTGTACATGCATAATGAAAAGTTACAGATAGCTGACACTTCTTTCAAGACACATGAACAATTGCAGATTTTGAACAACTAGTTAGCTAATTGTTTTATGAACAACATTTATTACTCACAGTGGAAAACATCTCAAAATATACTGAAAAGCATTCAACAAGAACATAGGTTCAGGAAGTTAAACACTCTCACAGTTAATGAAACACAGATGAAAACGAAATAGTTCCCCTTCAACATTGTTCATTTAATCACATTGATACATTCCATAGTTCGCTTTCTCCAGCAGGAAAAAGTTGCAGTTTCTGATTGTAAAACGAAATAGTTCCTCTTACAAGCAAATGGTTTACAAGTTTTTCCAGGGAAAAAGTCCCTTGTCTAAGTCTAACTTTCAAATATTTAACTACAACTGTAGACCGCTTGAGCTGCCCCCCAAACGTCTGGCCTTTCAGTTCCCCAACGCTTCATATCCCTTTATCTTTTCTACGCATGCTCATGATTGGCTGAGTAACTGCCGGACCTTCCAGAGCTGCTATTTTGTCTTTTCCTTCGTTTGTCCTTCTCATGATCCTGCTAGTTTCGGATCTGCCTCTATCAAACAGTCCGTTTTCCTCCACACCGTGGTAGTTTGACCGATCTCCTGAACCTACCTGCAATCAAACGACAAGCATCATTCATTGGAATGGCATTTTAAATGTTAACCTAAATCACCTGAAACAGCTAATCCATGAGAAAATGGGCAGGTGCATCTCTTGATCTGGAAAGAGTTTTGATTAAGCCTTGGACGGGAAAGTTCTAAATCGGCAGTCGGAAGGATTTGACATCGGATGTAAAAAGGCTTTCCTAGCCGCAACGACGGAAGGGAACAGGTTAGAGCCACACGATGTACAATCGGAATTCGGACGGCTTTACACTTCGGAGGCTAAATGACTTTCCCAGCCACAACGACGGAAGAGAAAAGGGCTGAAGACACACATAATGCGGGTGGAAAAAGCTTTAGGTGGAAGTCGAAAGACTTTTAAATCGGAAGATGAATGACTTTCCTAGCCGCAACGTCAGAAGAGACAGGGACTAAAGTCATGCGAAACACGGGCGGGAGAAGCTCAATCGGAAGTCGGAAGATAATGACATCGGACGTGAAAAGGATTTCCAAGCCGCAACGACAGAAAATAAAAGCCTACGAGCAAGCTACTATAGACTAATGCATCGGTTGGCGGATCGTTTTGGACTTCAGGTGCTAAACCGCTTTGGGAGCCGCAACGACGGAAGAGGAAGCGGCTGAGGCTTCCGATTAAACAAAATTTGACGTCCGATGAATAGAAAAAATTAAGTGCTCAAAAAGCTTTAAGAATCAGCAAAGGCTAAACCCGCTCTACTTCCGCAACAGCGGCCTTAAAGAACAAAAGATTTGATTTATCCTCGGCTAGCAAAACAAACTCACATCCGCGACCGATCACGAAGTTCAAACACGACACTTTTTAAAACAGGCTGATAATCAACCTTCAAAATCAATCGAAAATAAAGCATGACCAAAAAATCAAGGATAGAACGACCTGAAGCAAATTCAATCATGAGGAGGGGCCCAAAATTTGAGAAATTTGGGGAGAACGGTTGCAGCTGCAACAATTGGCGGCTACCTGGTGAACCTAGATCTCTGGGCGATTATTCTTTGAGTGACAGACTATTTAACAATGAATGCATCTATTAAATTCTTTCAGTTATCTGGATTTCTCAAATGACAGAAGTGTGTACTTTTAAATATTGATGATAGTCCAATTTGGGAGAGCGGAAACCAAGATTTTCAAGTCCAGATAACTCTGTTGAGGCCAGAAGATGAGTTTCATTATTACGTTTGTCTTCAGGTAGCTGAAAGCCTGGACATCACAGGATTGTAGCACATGGTAAATAGAAATATTCGTTTGTTCCTCATTCCCATGCCACTTTAGCATCTTTTGTGCTTTTGGACTTTTGTCCCTTTTCATATGAGTCCTCCTGTGCGCCTTTCTTACTGAATTTTAATTCAGGATCCTCTATCCCATAGTGTCCTTTTGTGTGAGCGGTGTACTTCATGTTTCAGCTCATGAACGAAGAGGATCTTTCAACAATTTAGTACTTATGATTCAGTATCTGCTTTGATGTATGATGCTTTCATAGGAGTTTTTTGACTCTTTTTTGCCTTTTGGCATTCGTTTCTTGGCATGGGATCATTTATATTTAATATACTGTTCACCTCGCTCCTTTCCATGGGTCCTCTACTGTTTCTCCTTTGAACATTTTAAGTGTGACGTGGATGGAGCCTCAACATAGTACTCCAGACTCTTCGAATACAGTTTATTTCATAGGGGTTAAGCAGGACTTCAATGCACACAGAGCTTATTCGAGAAAACTGCTAAACTGGAAGAAGTTATTTTAGCAACAGACATTCTGAGGCCCAAAATTTTTATCATTCCCAAACATTTTGATGTTCTCCATGCAACCGCGGGTTCATTCCCTTTATTGGAATAAAAAAAAACAAACTAAAACAAATTGAAAAAACATGACTCAAAAGACAGCCAAACAGATTATTTATATACAAGACAGAAGAACTCAAAGAAACTCAAGAAAAATAAGGCTTGAGGATCAAACCATTCATTGGTAAGTTCTCTTCCCACCCCTGTAGATTTTGCAACTTATAAGTAGAAGGGCCAAGCTTTGCTGCAATATGAAAAGGACCTACCCACAACTGCTGGAATTTAGTATGCTTTCCTTTCTCATCATGGGGGTGATCCCACTTGAGGACTAAGTCTCCTACTTCAAAGTCTTTTGTTCCAGCTTTATGTTTGTCGAACCATCTCTTTACTAACTCTTGCTATTGCTTAAAGCATTCTCTAGCTTTAGATCTAGCCTCTTATGCTCTTAGGAGATTATATATTCTTATTTTCAGAACTTCATCATCTGACCCTCTAGACTCTTGAGCTAGTATGGAAGATGGTAGCATGATATTGGGAGGAAGGATGGCTTCCTTACCATAGACAAGGGTATACGGTGACACTCCAATCAAAGACTTGGGGATGACTCTATTAGCCCAAAGGGAATTGGGTAGCGCTGAGTGCCAACTCCTCTGGTTTTCTATCATAGTCTTCTTTAACATTCTAATCAGATTTTTGTCAGAGGATTCAGCCAGGCCATTTCCTTGAGGATAGTAGTTAGCAGAATAATGCAATTTTATCCCTTTATCATGAGCAAAAGCAGTCAATTTAATTGATGAAAAGTACTTAGCATTATCAAAGAATAACGAAACTGGAACTCCAAACCTGGTCATGATATGATCTTGCAGGAAGCTGATGACTTCGTCTTCACTTATCTTGCGTAGTGGGATAGCTTCGACCCAATGAGTGAAATAACCAGTCGCGGTCAGAATGTACTTGTGCTGCAGAGAGGAATTTGGTTTTATTTCTCCAATAATATCCAGCCCCCATTGCTCGAATGGCTCCGTGATCATCACAGGATTGAGGGGTGCTGCTGCTTTAGGTTGTCTCCCGCTACATCTTTGGCAAACATCACACTTTTTGACATGTGCGTGTGTATCCTTGAAGAGCGTAGGCCAATAGTAACCGGCTCTGAGGATTTTGTGGGCTATAGTATCTCCTGAGTAATGTCCCTCAGTAGGACCGTCATGCAACTCTGACATTACTTTATTCGCATCTTCCTTTTCTAAGCATCTGAGCAGAACCCCGTCATAATTCTTTCTGAATAATACTCCTTCAACAAGTTGATAGGAATCTGATTTAAGACACAGCGCTCTTCTTTGCTTGGAATTCCAATGTTCTGGCAACAGCCCTGCCTGCAAGTAATGCACAAGGTCTCTATACCAAGACTCGGGAGCTGTAAACAAAGGACATACATCCATTAAATGTGATTTAGTTTCATCCTCCCAGGCGTGTTCTTCATTTTTTTTATTTTCAGTCATCTGTTTGCACAACCCTTGTCCTTTAATTATAGACGCTGGCTTGAATTCAAGGTCATACTCTTGAAGGGTTGTTACTCAGTTGCCTCTTATTTCTCCTAACTCCTTCTGTATAAGAAGAGACCTTACAACTGGGTAGGGGACGATCACCTTGGTTCTATTTTTTAAAATATAAGGCCTGAATTGCTTCACTGCTTTGAATACCGTGTAAGCTTGTTTATCAACAGCTGGGTAATTCAATTCGGCCCCCTGTAGACAAGTACTCATAAATGATATTGGGAATTCATCCCCCCCATCTTCCTTTTGGGTGAGCACAACTGCTAGTGAATCATCGGATGCAAAGGTGTACAAGATGAAATATTTGTCAAAATCTGGGCTTTTCAGGGATGGTGCATGTGCAACAACAGTTTTGATCTTGCTGAATGCGCTCTTCTCAATTTTAGTCCACTTGAATAGTGCATTCTACTTTACCATCTGCTGCAACGGCTTGACAATCTGAGCAAAATCAGGCACAAATCTTTGCACGAAGTTTATCGTTCCCATAAATGATTGCATCCCCTTTTTATTATGGGGCAAGGGAATTTGTTCAATAGCCTTAATTCTTTCTGGATCTACAGAGATTCCTTTCTTCAAAACTATGTGACCTAGCAACTTGCCCTCCATGACAGCGAATACACACTTCTTAGGATTGAGTGAGATGCCATACTTCTGACAGCGTTCGAAAATTTGCCTTAAGTGAAACGAGTGCTCTTCTCTTCTCTTCGAGAATATTGTAATATCGTTAAGGTATACTACAGCACTTCGGCCAATTAATCCGCGGAAAGCTATGTCCACAGCCCTCTGAAAAGTTGCTCCAGCATTTATAATCCCAAAGGGCATTCTCCTGTAGGCAAAGGTTCCCATTTGGTCCTGAACGTGGTCTTCAATCTGTCTTCTTCGGTTACTAATACTTGATTGTAGCTAGAGAAACCGTCTAACAATGAAAATAGCTCAGAACCTGAAACCATTTGTAGTAGTTGCTCCATGGGTGGAACATGATAGTTATCTTTGTCTGATGCAGGGTTTAGGTTCCTGAAATCCACGCAGAGTCTGATTTTTTCAGACTTTTTCCTTACTGGTACCAGATTTGATACCCACTGAGAGTGTATGACTTTGAAAATGATTCTAGCATCCAATAATTTCTTCACTTCACTCTGAATTAGCGGTTCCAATTTTGGATGCATTTTTCTTAACGGTTGCTAATATGGCCTGATGCCTGCTTTAATGGGGACGACATGCTTGATGATGCTGGTGTCGTATGTTTTCAAATCTTCGTACGTCCATGCGAAAATATCTTTATATTGTTTAAATAGACTGATGAATTTGTCTCTTTCTGCTGGTGAACAACATTTGCCGAGATTCGCAAATTTGGGATTCGTCTCAGTCCCTAAATTTATCAGCTCAAACTGTATAGATGAGCTGTGGGTATTCACGTTGGCTGGTCTTCTGAACTTTTCATTTAAATCGAACATTTTTTCTAACGTTCTGACTCCTTTAGGAATGAAATTGTCATATTTCATCTCGGCCTGATGTTCCTCATCATCTATAATGGCCCCTTTAAAGACTTCGTCATTTGTCAAGCATTCTATTATTTGCTGATCATCGTCGAACACTCGTAGGTTCGGAATCATATCAGGTACAAAGGGCCTGAAAAGTAATTCAACAGAGCATCGATTATTAGTGGGTACCAACCTAGCGGCTGATGTGGCCAATAGGTCAGCTGCTGTGTTTTTAAGCCTTGGGATTGAAATAATATTGAATGCATTAAAACATTTAAGCAAATCCCATACCTCATTCTGGTAAGCCTTTAAGTGAGGAGAAACACAATGTATTTGATTCCGGATTTGTTTCACAATAATTTCGGAATCTCCAAATTTTTTTAGATTACTTACCTTTAATTCAATTGCTTTCTTTAGTCCCTGCACCAGTGCTTCATACTCAGCTGTATTATTAGTACACTCAAACTCTAATCTACATGAGAGAAAATATTTATTCTTCTGGGGGTCGATCAGGATACAACCGGCTCCTGACCCTTCTAATGTCTTAGAGCCATCAAAAAACAAAGTCCACAAATCACTAACTACTGAAGGTGAATCTATTCCTACTGCTAAGCTTACTATATTACAATCAATCTCATCAGCCTGTGAGAATCGAAGGAGATCAGGCTGGGTGTCAGATGTGTTGCTGGCTTCTTCTGCTTGGTAATTTCCTGGTTCTAACTCAATAAAATAGTTTCCCAATATGGAATCCACTAGTACATTCTTCTCCTCCAGTTGAGTAACATTGTACTTCATGTGAGGCTCTCTCAGAATCTTAATCTGGTTCGGACTCCCTTTGTATGGAAACCATAGATGCGACCAATCTGAGGCGAAATATCCATTTAATTTGGTCGACCAATCTCTGCTCAGGACAAGACCGTAAGCGTCTGGTATATCAGCCACCACGATGTTAATAAATTGGCATATTTTGTCATTAGATGCTAGATGGACTAGGACATCTTCCATCTCACCAATTACCTTTACATCCGTTCTGTCCAATTGAACCACCCTCCACGTGGATGGCTTAGGCTGCCCATTGATCTTTTTACAGACTGATATGGGCATAACGTTAATCGACGCCCCTGAGTCTACCAAGCAATTATGTACATTATGATTGAAAATTTCAAACGTGAGGGGGAAAGGTGGATGTTTGCTTTTGGACTTACCTCCAACCCTGGTTTCTCCAATTTCTTCTTCTTCCTGAGGTTGATTGTCAGTGGGCAGCTTCTCATTCGATGCTTCAAGTGCTTTTAATAATCTTTCCTTTTGCTGTGGCACTTTACACATTTCAAATAGTGGAACATTGGCTTTTATCTTCTTTAAATCCTCCACGATGTCATAATCCATCGGTTGCTCAATGTGATGAGGCTTATCAGCATTCATCTTTCCTTCATTTGACCGAGCCAATGTATTATTCTGCTTCAGATCTTGGCTGGAAATAGTGAATTCTGGAATCTTATCAGCCAAGGATTTATTTTGAAATCTCTTTACATTTCTTTGCAGCCTTTTAATCTTTGGTAAAATGAGACTGTTTTCTTTAATTGGCCCTTGGCTTCGTGTTGCCACGTTGGTTTCCATGACGTCCTTGTAGCCCTGACTCTTTTCTTCTTCTGCATCAAACAATGAAATAGAATTCCACAAAACCATGGTTTCTTCTTCTTGTTCCTTTGTTGACGCAACATTCTCTTTCCTCTCTTCTTCTCCATCTTCTGTTAATCTAGAATCCAACAGCTGATTCATGACCAACGTCATCGAATTTATCCATTGAGGACAATTCTTTTCAGAGTGTGGCTGTTGGTGGAAAGTACAAAAATTGTCCATGCCTACCTCTGTTAAATTCATGGATGCAGTATTGTGAGGAGGAGGTTGAGATTGATTGTTGTCCTCTCTTTTCTTATAATATGGCTTATAAAACTTTTGTGTTTCCTTCTCTTTCTCCAAATCTATGATTTTGTTGGAAAGCTTCTACATCATTTTTGCCATATTTTCATAATATGGCGATTTCTCTTCCTTGGGCTTAGTAAACAATAAGGCTTTCCTTCCCGTACCTTTCTCTCATGACTGTTCTAGATAGTCTTCAATACTTTCTCTTTCAACTTCCACTACTTCTGGCTCTTCATAGGTTTCCATCAACGTAGGCTTGGCCCTACCTTTGGCAAACATGGCCAAATCAGGGCCTAAAGCTGAAGTATAATATTCAATCAGAACTTTGTTTGAAGGTCTATCCGTTTCAGAAAAATTCTTGAGATAGGCTGCAAAACTTTGTGTGAAACTGTGCACCTTCTCCTTTCTTTCTTTCTTCAAGGCGCATAGCCCTTTCATGAGGGCTGCATGAGTTGCATACTTACTTCTGAAAATTCTCTCGAAGGTATCCCAATCAGGGATAGAGTTAGCAGGCAACCCAAAGTACCATGATGCTGCAGCTCCTTTAAGGGTATGCGGGAACAGTCTGCAGACTACATCTTCATACTCCCCGGCCCTTAATCCTTCAATTGCCAAGTAAAAAATTTGTAGGTGATCATCTACTAGTACTTTCTCATTTGGGTCGAACTTAGGCAACATCTTGTCAAAGGCTTGAGGTAGGTCGTGTAATGGAGGTGTTAGGTTTAGTGGTGATCTGGCTCTCCATGCAGGTGGTGGATTAGGTGGGTTAGGTGGTGGATTAGCATTTACTCCCACCATGAGTCTAGGTGGAGAGTGAGGAGGTGAGCCAACTGGAGTATGAGCAGGAGAACTGTGAGGGGTACCTGGGCCTTCTTGATTCAAAGGTAGCACAACTTCCTGTAAGGCTGTTTCTACAAGTTCTTCCCAGTATCCAACCAACACTGAGTCTTCTACTATAGGACAATCTTTCTTTTTATATTCTCTTCTAGGCAATTCAGGGATGATTGGTAATCCTCCAATCTTCTTTACATATGCCCTAGTGTGTCTTCTTAGATCATTAACAACTTCGTTGCCAACCGAATATAGATGTTCTCTTTCTTCCGGAGTTGGATTATGAAACCCACTGCTTTCAGAACTGTTACCGGTGGAATAATCTCGGGAAAACGGGTTTCCTCGGCCAGCCATACACTAGCGGCCCTCCTTCTAGCGCCAAAACTGTTGAGGCCCGGAAATTCGCAGGAAACAACAGTAAGGGATTCTCCCCAGTCAACGTTCCCAAATAGCCCGTGACTGTTTGTAATGGGGAATTCGTCCGGTTTGCGGTCCGGCTACCGTAGGTCAAAGTAACAAAAACAAAGGCTTTACCGATTGCGGCCCGGTCCACCGTGTATTTTTGTATTTTTTGACTTAATGTATGATATGCAAGTGCCTAATTAACCATGCAGGGTGATAAGATACAAAGAGCAGTCACAACGTGATGCACAGGTTCTTACCTATCGTCTTAGCATTCACAAGCATCTAAATCACATACAACAAGAAATTAAAACTAACTACCTAAACTATTCCTAGGGAGCAGGATTATCATTCATTGGTGAGTAATATATTTTGTACATGCATAATGAAAAGTTACAGATAGCTGACACTTCTTTCAAGACACATGAACAATTGCAGATTTTGAACAACCAGTTAGACAATTGTTTTATGAACAACATTTATTACTCACAGTGGAAAACATCTCAAAATATACTGAAAAGCATTCAACAAGAACATAGGTTCAGGAAGTTAAACACTCTCACAATTAATGAAACACAGCTGAAAGTGAAATAGTTCCCCTTCAACATTGTTCATTTAATCACATTGATACATTCCACAGTTCGCTTTCTCTAGCAGGCAAAAGTTGCAGTTTCTGATTGTAAAATGAAATAGTTCCTCTTACAAGCAAATGGTTTACAATTTTTCCAGGTAATAAGTCCCTTGTCTAAGTCTAACTTTCAAATATTTAACTACAACTGCAGACCGCTTGAGCTGCACCCCAAACGTCTGGCCTTTCAGTTCCCCAACGCTTCATATCCCTTTATCTTTTCTGCGCATGCTCATGATTGGCTGAGTAACTGCCAGACCTTCCAGAGCTGCTATTTTTTCTTTTCCTTTGTTTGTCCTTCTCATGATCCTGCTAGTTTCGGATCTGCCTCTATCAAATAGTCCGTTTTCCTCCACGCCGCGGTAGTTTGACCGATCTCCCGAACCTACCTGCAATCAAACGACAAGCATCATTCATTGGAATGGCATTTTAAACGTTAACCTAAATCACATGAAACAGCTAATCCATGAGAAAACGGCCAGGTGCATCTCTTGATTTGGAAAGAGTTTTGATTAAGCCTTGGACGGGAAAGTTCTAAATCGGCAGTCGGAAGGCTTTGACATCGGACGCGAAAAGGATTTCCTAGCCGCAACGGTGGAAGGGAACAGGTTAGAGCCATGCGATGCACAATCGGAAGTCAGATGGCTTTACACTTTGGAGGCTAAATGACTTTCCCAGCCACAACAGCGGAAGAGAAAAGGGTTGAAGACACGCGAAATGCGGGCGAGAAAAGATTTAGGTGGAAGTCGGAAGACTTTTAAATCGGAAGATGAATGACTTTCCTAGCCGCAACGTCGAAAGAGACAGGGACTAAATTCATGCGAAACGCGGGCGCGAGAAGCTCAATCGGAAGTCGAAAGATAATGACATTGGACGCGAAAAGGATTTCCAAGCCAAAACGGAAGAAAAGAAAAGCCTACGGGCAAGCTACTAAAGACTAATGCATCGGCTGGTGGATCGTTTTGGACTTCGGGTGCTAAACCGCTTTGGGAGCCGCAACGGCGGAAGAGGAAGCGGCTGAGGCTTCTGATTAAATAAAATTTGACGTCCGATGAATAGGAAAAATTAAGTGCTCAAAAAGCTTTAAGAATCAACAAAGGCTAAACCTGCTCTACTTCCACAACAACGGCCCTAAAGAACAAAAGATTTGATTTATCCTCGGCTAGCAAAACAGACTCACATCCGCGACCCATCACAAAATTCAAACACGACACTTTTTAAAACAGGCTGACAATCAACCTTCAAAATCAATCGAAAATAAAGCATGACCAAAAAATCAAGGATAGAACGACCTGAAGCAAATTCAATCATGAGGAGGGGCCCAAAATTTGAGAAATTTGGGGAGAACGGTTGCAACTACAACAAAACTATATGAGAAAATTCTTCATCATGATCAACTTCATCAGAGAATGTAGAGGCCAATAAATCTTGAGAGAGATAACAAGAGGAGATGCTGGGTTTGCTCCATGCTTCATCTTCTATTTTCTGCAAACCAAAAACTTTGTCCAAATTCTTCCAAAGCTCAAATGAATACTCAGCAGAATATATGAGATGATGTATATTTGGAGACATTTCCAAACACATAATTCCATAAGATCTATCACAATTATTTATCCAATCAATATTCTCTTCATAAGACTTAGGTTCACTCAATGCACCAATGGAGACATCAAAGAGACATTGCCTCTTCAATTATGCGCTCATCTTTGGCTTCCAATCAACATAGTTGAAAGGATATAGTAGAGGAAATTTTAAATCCATATTGAGTTTGTTGATATTCTCTAGGAGATACTCTTTGCAACCTACAAAACAAACTAGGAGAAAATCTTGTAAGCTAGACAAGCTCTTCTTCAGAGAGGGATAGGAGACTGGATGTGCTCCTCAACTCTGTAGAACTTGATCAAACTTGCTGCTCTGATACCATGTAGAATATGGCAATGTTTTGATCCCTATATCTATGATACCATGTAGAAATAATAGATCAATGCTATGAGCAATGATGCTAATAAGAAGCACAAGAAATAGATCTTGCTACTAATAATTCTCACAAGCATACATAGGAAAAATAGAGAGAAGAAAAGAGACTGAATCACATGAAAGAAGAGATGAATATTGGTCTATATCCTTCCATCGAATAATGATGAATAATAGTGTACACAAATAGTACATCCCTCATAGGAAAATCGAGTTGTATGGAGACAACTCATAAAGCTCAAAAAGACTGACTTACCAAAATATAGCAAACCCCCATAGGTGGATAAAGCACTTCCCAAATCTATCAAGGACCTCACGAATTGGAAAAAGCACGAGTGAGTTTTCAAGGAGATGGAAAAAATATGATAATCCTAGAAAATGGAGGAAAAGTCATGAAGGATGGGTTGGCAACAAAAGGACCCAGTTTCCTAGTTTGACTAGCTTTACCTTATCCATAGAAATGCATGAAAAGCAGAATCCGTTGTATACTAATTATGGATGGTCAAAAGATGGTCAAGATCAACCCAGAATTAGAAATAAATCATTCCTAGGATATAGATGGCATGTATTGACTTTAAGGTGCAAGTGGATGCCAACTAATTAAGCTAGTGGGTGAATAATTAATCAAATAATGATTAATTATTTTATCCTAAGTTATGAGTTGGTTTAATATATTCCAAAATGTTGGCCAGAAATATCCCATCCTTAATGCTTTATGGCCTATCCTTTTATCGGAAAAATTCTCCCCACAGGGCTCATCATGGAAGGCCTTCAAAATACCGTGGATTTCATTCTCTCTCACACACCGCCTGATTTCCATATCTGGTCCTGTGTGAAAGAGGTTGCCTTTGGTCTAGTAGTACCTCACACTATGTTGTATAATTCTCCTCTTTTCTCATTTGGATAAGTGGGATGGAAGTTTACCTGCAACCAAGTAATTGGCAATATCAGTGTATAATGGGGAAAAGGCTGAGACTGCAAATAAATGTTCATCAGGAAAGGAATCTTCGACTCGTGTATCATCATTGATATTAGTCAGTCGAGAAAGGAAATCTACAACCACATTCTCCTTCCCTGGTTTGTCAACAATAGTGATTTCAAATTCCTGGAGTAACAACAACCACCTAGTCACTCTAGCATTAGTAATGGGTTTGTTCATCAAATATCTAATAGGTGAGTGGTCAGTATGTACAAATGTAGAGTATCAAGTAATGTAATGTCTAAATTTATTGATGGAATAAACGATATCAAGGAATTCTTTCTCTGTTACTGTGTAGTTTAGTTCAGCAGGAGACAAATTCTTACTAACATAATAGATAGCGTACGCGCTATGACCTTCACGTTGTCCTAGAACTGATCTAATGGCTGTGCCTGAAGCATTAGGAGAAATATGAAAAGGCAGGGCCCAATTAGGCCCCCTCAATATGGGTGCTGTATATAGCCTCTTCTTTAGTTCTGAAAATGCTGCCTGGCATGCATCTGTCCACACAAATTGTTTATCTTTCATTAGTAAAGTAAATAAGGGAGGTTCCATCTTGGATTTTTTTATTATGAATCTCCTATAATAACCAACATGACCAAGAATTTTTTTTACCTCTTTTTGCGACCTAGGGATAGGAATATTTGAAATTACCTTTATCTTGGCTGGATCTACCTGAATACCTGCAACAGAGATAAAATGTTCCAAAATCACACCTTCACTCATCATCATGTGGAATTTTTCGGTGCTCAAAGATAGGTGTGTCTGTTCATAGCGTTTTAGAATATTTTCCAAGTTCTCCAGTGCTTCATAAAAATTGTCTCCATAAGGAGTGAAGTCATCCATAAATACTTCCATACAATCGTTCACCATTTCAGAGAATATTCCAATTACAACTCGCTGAAATGTGGCTGACGCATTACAAAACCCAAAGGGAAGAACCCTATATGCGAGAGTGCCCCAAGGACAGGTGAAGGTGGTTTTATGTTGGTCTTCAGGGGCAATCTGGATTTGGTTATACCCACTGAAACCATCCAGGAAAGAAAATAACCATTTCCCAAACATGGTGTCTAGAACCTAATTGATGAAAGGAAAAGGGAAATTGTCCTTATGTGTTTCTTTGTTGAGTTCACTGTAATACACACAGACTCTCCATTTACAGTTCTTTTTAGGTATGATCACAAGTGGGGAGACCCACTTGTTGTCTGAAATTGGGTAAATAAAATCTGCCTCTAAAAGTTTTTGGATTTCCTACTTCACGATATCTCTCATGTTCGGGTTCATTCTGCGCTGAGGTTAATGTAAAGGCTTTGAATCATTTTTAATATAAATATGATGGGTGCACATTGCAGAGGGAATTCCACTCATGTATGTGTATTCCCATGCAAAATCCCCCTTATGTTGTTTCAACAGTGTAATGAGACGTTCCAGTTCATCAACTTTGATATTAGGGTTGATGTTCAATGTTTTCCCTAAGTCGACTTCTCCTGGAACACTCTTGGAATTATCAATTACTGGAATCAATTCGGTATTAATGACTAAGGCTTCTTCCGTGAGTTCTTCCTGTTCTTGTTCTTTTAGTGTGCTATCTAGGATCTGATATTCTCTTTTAGTGATAGACATAGTCTCTCTAATGAAATTACAGATGGTATCATCTTCAGTTTTTGTCATAAAGGTCAAGGATCTCCCAATTTTTAATAAAGGATGAATAACTTATTCTTCATCTAAATCCATCCACAACGGAGTTTCAACGTATATGCTCGGTTTAGCTGGAGGATACAAAGTCATATTTTTAATGGCACTTCCATCAAAAATTATCATGGAGCTTGATCTACAACTGATGTATGCATCTGCTGTATCCATTCATGGTATTCCCAAGATCAATGGGTGTCCCCCCCAACTGTGACTTGGGCTGTAAAACAATAAAGTCTGTAAGGTACTCCCATGAATCAACGGAGACTACAACATCGTTCACAACTCCTTCTGGTTTAATAGTAGATATGTCAACCATATCTAGTATGGTTGGGATAGGCCTTAGATTAGCGAGTCCTAGTTGTTTTAAGGTATCAATATTCATAACATTTATTGAAGTACCTAAGTCGACCAAAATATTAGAGATTTGAATGTGCCCAATACATACAGTGACAGTGGGATTACCCAGATCATTGAATTTGGCCAATGGGACTTTTCCCATCATTAGTTCAGATAACTATCCTACCACATGCACTGTAGGGGGATCTCTTGGTTTCCCTCCTAGTTTTTTTACAACCAGGTCTCTGATAGTTTTGGCATAAATGGGTACGTCGTGTAGGTCTTGTAATAGTGGAATTATTACATAAATATTTTTCAACTCTCCAAGGAGGTTGAAACTAGGTTGTTCCATGGCTTTTTGCAAGGTTAATTGTTCAGGATAAGGTGGTTCTCTCGAAGACTGTGTAAGTTGCATTTTAGTACATGTCTCTACAAGTATTTCAATTGATGTTTTGTCATGTATCTCAATCAACATTTCAGCTGGTATTTCAGTATCCTCAATGATGGGGATCGCTGAACTGAATGAATTTCCAAATGGTGGATTCATTCCTTCATCAATCACAGAGGATGGAACATCCTCAATGACTATTAGTTCTATCACCCTCCCCGATCGTAGGTGTAAATTATTGCAAGGGAGAGGGGAAATGGAGTAAGCTGGCATGCTGGAAATTTTGAATTGTTGCACTGCCTTATTGTTGGGATTGGGGCTAGGGTGAGCAATAAATTGAGGATGGATTAGTACACCCATTGGTGTATCGTTATTTTGGATTTGCAGATGAGGTTGCTGATAATGTATATAGGATGGTTGGTTATGCAAAAATTGGTTATGAGAAAACTGGTTCCCCAGATACGGATTTCTCCATCCTTACGACCAAGGAGCTTGTTGGTCTGGATGTTGTTCCCATGAAGTCCAGGGGTTCAGATATGGTGCTCTAGGCTATGAATTTTGCTGCCACTGTGTGTTAGGATATGGTGGAGGAAATTAATAATTTCCATTATTCTAGGAATTGAAAGGAGTAGGCTCAGAGTTCATAATTGGAATCCATGGTTGCCACGAATTCTTCTGCGAAATGAAATGGACCTATTTCGCGTCTGCAGTGGATGCTTGAAAGACTTCTTTGGATTTCAGAAGTGAGGGAAAATATTTGGTATCATGCTCCAATTCGCACAGACCACACATGTACAACTTATCAAGTGGACATTCTTTTAGTGGGTGATTCTTCCCACACTTAGGGCAGAACACCCCAAGTACCATATCTTCAACCTCTTGTTTCTATTTTTCTCTCATAACATCCAGTTGTGAAGAGATGGAAATCATCATGTCATTTTTGAAATTCTCGAGGAGATTTCCAATCTCTTCTAGAGTAGCTCCTCCTCCAGCTAACTTCTGTTCCCGTGAGAAAAATTCTCGATCCTTTGTATTGGTTCTAGAATGTACAATGGAGTATCATTGACATAAGTCCACAACATGGTCAAAGGACTCCTTGGAGATATCTCCCTTCCCTAACAGGTTAATCATGTCCAGAAAGTCTTCTCTTATTCCCTACAGCAGAATGATATTGAGAACATCCCTTCGAATAGTGGTTTGTCTTGACCTCTGCACATTATACAGAATCCTTTCCACAAAATCCTCCAAACTCTCATCATATTTTTGCACCATCTTAAATAACTCTTCTCTCTTATCCTTCATCCTACAATATTCTTGGCACTTCCTGAGAAACACCTGTTTCATCTGCTCCCAAGTTGCGATAGTTTCGCCACCCAAGCTCATAAACCAACGTAGGGAATTATCTTTTAAGGTAGAAGGAAATATTTTCAGCTTCTTCTCACTGGAGGTGTAGTCATAACTTTGACAGAGAATGTCGAACTCAAAGAGTAATTCATCTGGATCCTCTGTGTATTTCCCATGAAAGCGAGGTAACACTGAGGGTAAAATATTCTTCATGGGAGCCTATCCATTTGGTTTCTGAATGGGGAACTGAAGTGTGGAAACTGTCTCCTCATGCTGGAGGTCACCATTATCATTATGATTTTCCCCTACTTCTTCCTCACGATTGTTGTGGTGACACTCGTTATTCATGATTAACTCCTCCTCTTCCTGTTTTTTATTCTTATAATCTTCAAATTTTTGTCGAAACTTTAACCACTCCTCTTTTGTAACTTCCTTTCTGTCAATTTGGAAAACCTCCTATGGTCCACCTAATCCCACAAAATTACCCCTATCTCCCAGAGTTTCTTCCATAGGGACATCAGATGGTGTCGCAACTCCTATTGTTCTCTCCATCGTTGACACTGATGCTTCCAACCTAGCAGAAACATGGCTTCTCTTGACAGATGATGGTCCTTGATTTCGAGCCTCAGTAGAAGAATTAACCTTGACAAATAATTCATCAACGAATGTCTTTCTCCCTAATCCTTTTCTATAGGCACGACCTCTTCCACCTGTCAAGTTAGTATTTTGGGGAGTTATGGGAATATCCTGTTAAGTTCTTATCGTATTCATGCAAACCTATAAATCATGTAAGATTAAAATCATACCTACTAAATAAAATGAACCAATTCAAATACTAACTATTCATATCAATTACCTTCCCTGACAATAGCTCCAAAATGTTGGTCACTCTATATACTCATTAATTACTTAACAAGAAGAGTGTTCAATTTTTAATTGTCAACCCACGGAAGTCTGTTATTTCAAAGGTAATTAGCAAAGTATATGCATAAACATTTTCAATAGTTGATAATTAAAATAAAAGTCACTCAATTCTAATTACTGCTCATCTAAATCAGCTCCCTGTAAGAAATCAAAGTAACATTACCCATCTAGCACAACAGAATTTCAACCCAAAATTCGACGCCTTGCATGTTTGAATTTCGACACTTCTCTGTTGCATCTTCGACACATCCACTTTTTTTTGCCATCGGTGGCATAACGTCGGATCTTCGACATGCTGCCAAAGTGGGTCAAAGATCTGACACACCATGGTGTCGGCTATTTGACAGTTTTCTCTTTCAAAGTGTTAATCAAAAGATGCATAAACTGTCAGAAATCCGACGCCCTCTGACACTTGAAGGGTCAGCCTTTCGACCTATAGAAGTGTCAGAGGCATGGCGACACCATCGGTGTTTTTATCCAGAAAGTGTTATATTTTCGACTCCTACTGACACATGAAACGTCAGTCGTCCGACGGGTTGAAGTGTCGTAGTCATGACACTGTCATCGGAAGGTTAATACAAAGCGTCGATTGATTGTCGCCTTCATGTGTCGGATGGTTCACAGAAGCATCAGAACAATTTAGGAAAAGTGACGCCTGTCGATAGATTTAACAAATTTTTTTTGAAATATTTCACTTAAAAAAGTTGATCACAAAAATAAATTGTATGTTTTTTCAAAGTTTTTGCTTAAAACTCCTACTCTAGCTTTGTTAATGCATTCTAATGATGTTAGTAAGTTATGGCATGATATGTTTGGGCATATTAACTTACGTTAATTGCATCAATTAATAAAACAAGACGGGATAGTGGGGTTTCCACCTATATCCTTCTTAGATGGAGTTTGTCCAATATATACTCTTGGTAGGCCCATTGAAGAGAGATTTGAGAAAGCAAAGGCTAAGAGAGCCACATCACTTCTTGATTTTGTGCCTGGTGACATTACTGGTCCCTTTCCTCACCTATATATGAATAAATAAATATACATACAAAGTTATAACCTTCATTTATTACATCTCTATATACATAGGGGTCTACTTGTTAAAACACAAAGCGGATGTGTTTGCTTTTCTTCGAGATTTTAAATCTCTTACAGAGAAACAATCTGGTAAGGGGATCAATATCCTTCACACAGATAATGGTGGAGATTATTCCAATAAATATGTAAATAATCTATATCCTTTTCATTTACAGTTCTTTACCTGACAACTCTTATGACATATTAGTATGGTATGCTTCTATATATCCTTTTCATTCTAGATCACACACTCTGTCGGTGATCATTGAATTTTATGCATCAAAATAATCTAATCAGTGTTTTAGATATGATAGATTTGCACTCAACATGTCCAAATGAGTGATGATATAGGATCATTTTGTCAAACATATAAATAAAATGCATGCTCAAGTCCAAGTCAACCGAAGGAATAAAATGTAAAATATAAGTAGTTTGTGGATGCCCAACGGAGATATAAATCACTTGAGAAGAACTCAGGACAATATAAAGGATAGAAAAATAATTTAGTTGTCAATTGAAAATAAGGGCCAAAGAGAAGTTCTGTTATTTACAAAGAACTTCATAAATGCAACAAGTGCAGAAAAAGTGACTGATATGCTATATCATATCGTGCAATAGCATATCGAACCTTAAGGAAGAAAAGGCCAACTAGGTCAAAAGGGTAAAAAAAGGCATGCCCTTTTCCAAAATATAAAATTGGTCAAAAGTTCCATGGAATTCCAAAAAGCAGAGGTTAGAGGTGCTCTGTAGTCAACACCGTTGTCAAAATCAGGGGAACTATATTCACTTCAAAAGAAGGAGTTCACAAAGGTTTCTAAGGATCTTCAAAAATCCCTTTGTCGAGCAGTAGTTCACCCAATTGAGAGCTTCTTTGTGAGTAAAGACATTTTTTGGCGAGGCTCCTTAAAGTCTTCTTTTCACATTCTCTATTATGGGGTTTTTCGTCCTACGTTTTTTTCCCAATTTACAGAGAATAATTTTTTATGCATGAGTACCTAATATGACTACAAATTACTGAGACTCATTTATTTTCTTATTTCATCTAGTTAGGATTATGGGGGTGTTAGAACTAAAAAATTCTCATAGGCTCCTAGAACTTATCTTTATGACTCTTGGGGGGAAAACCACACTCATTTTGGCCACCTAGGGCATCTAACCACCACTCAACCCAAACCCTAATCACTAATTGAGCTTAGCTGGACTATTTCCTAAATTTAAGAGGGCACTCCTCAATCATATTGTATGACTAGTAGCTAGTCTCAATTGGTAAAAAGGTGATCCATTGCAACTTCACTCCTAAACTGAACTTACATACCCTAATTCGATTTCATGGACCTAATTAGGAGTTTTGCACTCCTTCTTAGTTTAACTAAATATTGAATCAATTAAGTAAACAATTAGTCAGTTAACTAGTTGTTATGAAGTCTAGAGCTAGTATAACTTAGTTTATGATAGTTAACATGGCTAAGTGAGACCATTCATGCCAAAATTCACCTTCATGGAATTAATTAGGTATTTTTGGTGAGTTAACT
>LPNX010735354.1:307297-327297 GCA_001517045.1 Pseudotsuga menziesii
CTAAGAATCTATTTTTAAAGTTATATATAAGTAAATAAATGATTATAAAAGAAAAAAAAAACTTTAAAAACATAAGCACTCAAACTAAAAATGTGAACTGTTTATGTATGAATAAAATATAATATTAAAAAATCAAATATAGACCACATTCATTTGTTAGGATTTATGTAAAGTTAAATTTGTTAGGATTTATGTAAAGTTAAAGTTCTCACCTTGAAGGCTTGATTAAACCATTCACATCTTTCAATATGGGTAGTTCGGCCTTCTTAGATAGAGAAAGATGCATAGTCTCTAGCACACCCTGCAATTCATAATTCAAACAAAATTATCAACACAAAGAAGCGTGAGTCAGCTAATCAAATCAATAAAGTAAATCAAACTGTTATAACACCTTGCCATTGCACATAGAAAGTTACTGATAAACTAATATGAAACTAATCAGAAACATACATGAAATCCCATGCCCTAGAAAATAACATCTACCAAATTGAGAATATGAAATGAAATTGAACAAATCAGTCCCCTCACACAACCTCTCACATTTGTATCTGTGTCTACTACTTCTCTTGGACCATCATATAACATGAAATCCTCTATAGTAGTCAGGAAACAGAGGGAGAAACAAGTAGGTATGGGAACTCTTTCTACCTTAGTGACTGGAATCAATTCAAGTGATCTTCGTTTGCAGAATGAATAGGTCCAACCTTCAATTTCGTTTGGCCAAGATAGATCAAACTCTCTTCTTATGGTCCCCATTGCAAGAAGAGTTGCATCAACTGGAAGTATTATAGATTCAGTAACACCTTTGAACATTAACAGTCCTTCCACTAAAACAACACATATGCCTAGTTTGGTAGCTAAGGTAGATCAACCTGTTGCAATTGTTAGCGGATCCTACACACTAGGGTGGTGGATCTAGTAACACAGCTAAAATCAAGTTATATGCAACATAATTTCACTCTATGATTGTTCAATAGAAGAGATAGGTGATTGTCTTTGATCCTTTAAATAGTTGTTGGGATTCTGGTAAATGTATGCTTGCTTGTCCTTTTATGACTGGTTGAGAATCTATAAATGTTTGTGAACTTCCTCTTGCAATTACAATACTGAATCATGTGGAAGCACCATTATTTGCAAATCAATGGATCTAGCAAAATATTTCATGCGAAGAATATGCTCTGATATAGGCTTGCCTATGGATTCACATGGGAAACTTATCAAATATATTACTATTTCTTCTTTGGGATTCTGGTAAATGTATGCTTGCTTGTCCTTTTACGACTGGTTGAGAATCTATAAATGTTTGTGAAGTTCCTCTTGCAATTACAATACTAAATCATGTGGAAGCACCATTATTTGTAAATCAATGGATCTAGAGAAATATTTCATGCGAAGAAGATGCTTTGATATAGGCTTGCCTATGGATTCACATGGGAAACTTATCAAATATATTACTATTTCTTCTTTGGATTTATGGTAAAATGATGGGTGGATTCTAGGGTTTCATGCACATGCAAGATTGATGCTAGCATTGTTGGAAGAACACAAGCACAAGGAGGATCTAGGGTTTTCTTGGTTGCTCCATTGGTAAAGTTTGGTGAAATTATGCTTCTATAGATTGAATGGTGGTTGTAATGCTGTGTTTTCTCTGAATTAGGGCTTTTTACCAGCTTTTGTCAACTTTTACATGTTATAAAACATCCTCTTGAAGGATTTTTCTCTTGTTTGTCCTTAGATATTTGAATTTTTCCCTAATTAGGATCCTCCAACAAACCCTAGAGGTTGTTTTTGGAATTCCAGCTAGTTGGTGAGCCCTAGGGAAATATTCCAAGAGGGAGGCTAATAACCATCCCTCATGGCCTTGGGTTTGAAGTAAATTTCACAAAAACCCTAAGATTTGTGATTTTGATCAAAATTTAGTATTTCATGTGTAAATAGACGCATTTGCGTGATTAGTGTAGTGTTAGATTAGATCTGTGTTTTTATAAACTAGAAAACCTTAGAAATTTATAAAATTCAATAATCCAAAAATAAAAACAATTTTAAAATTCTAAGCCACCCTCAAATTTTGGCCTACCTATTTAACCCTAGATCCTCTAGTGCGTCACCTATCTTCTTGTCTACATCCACGAACTTGAGAAGCAACCTAAAAAAACCGGTCAAAAGTCAGAGTTAGGGTTTCATATTTGACATGTTTCAGGGGTTGGGATAAGTTGGCCTTGATAAATGGTTACTTTCTGCCTTACAACCACCCCATTTAATTGTTTAGTAGGGAAATTTAGGGATTCTTTCCTTACTGATCAGTTTTACTATCGTTTCTATCCCTAAAACCTATCAAACAGACCTGCAAAATCAACCAAGATAGGGTCATATTTGAGTTATGGGGAAATATCAACAATATCATTGAATTCTGCCTTCCAAAAGTATTTTTTCAGGCTAAGGAGTACTTGTATAAACCCTTAAAAGGATGGTTAACTCAACTGGTAATTCATGTTGATATACAGTAGTATTTACAATTAATCTAAATGATGATAATAATGCCTATGTGATGATACATGATGGTTGTTAATACTTACACTTGCTAGCTGATAAAATTGTCTACTACTGTTGATTTCAAAGAAAAGTGGTTTAAATGATAATACTCTGTTGGTTATGATTCTGAAATAGCTTTTTCTGCCCTATATCCTTGGTGTGGCTATGAAACACTTATGCTTTGACAACAATAGCATATCGTGCACAAGCCTAGAAAACACCACTAACTTATACAATAAATTTACAAAAGATCAAAGGTATGCATGCTTTACCGATGGACCAGCTAGCAAAGAAGTTCCAGAATCTGCAATAGAAACACAACCTCCAGCACAGAAACCTGCAACAAAATGTTCATAAAATGCCATCAATAGTTTCATAAGATTCCTTGAGAAGCAATCATGTGCCCAATTGAATAAGATGGACTGCCCAATTGAATAAGATGGACTGTATGCTGACCTGTTGATTGATCATCAATGAGGAAGTCTCCCATGTCAAACTGAAGGAAATAGAAAAATCAATTATTAGGGTATATTAATCCTATGGCATACCTACTAGTGACTATATTGACTCATACAAAGAACATGGTATGCATGTGTTTATCCTTAAATACAGTCAATCTTAAACCTGGCAAACTAACATGATTCTATTACATACCTTCCAGTAACCGTTTAGAGTAACAGGAGCATATTGATGTTTACCCTTGAAGTGATTAGGATCAGCACCACCAAAAGTCATGGCTGCAAATGGGTTTTCTTAAAAAAAACATATTTTCCTTGGGAAAGAACCTCGAAACCGTTTCCAACAAATGTGAAAATGTTTCCTTTAGCGAAAAGATGTCATACCAAATCTAGTGATCTATCATTGTAAATAAGTGAAAATGAATGATACTCTTTTTCAGTCCGTGGATACCTCTGGAATATTGCTTGAAAACAACAAAAATAAACAGTTTTTATAACTTAAGCATTCAAACAATGCCTTCCAAAAATAAAGTAGCAAATAGATCTTTATTTTTTCAAGAAGATCTCAATATTTTGTTACCATAATTATCAATGCAGTCATTCTTCTTTTGTATTCCATAGCTGAGATGTTTGCTCTAGGTGAGCACTTTAAACATGATGATAAATTGGAAGCAATACAGAAAGAAATAAATGCCTAATAAAAGATTTGCACAAATAAGGCTTTGTAACAAATTAGCAATTATGAGTAATAAAGTGCACAGTGATGTTGGGGTGAAAAGTTACAATGGAAACTGAAAATACCATTGTGTACCATGCCCAACTCACAACCTACAGGTATAAGCACAAATATAAACATAGGTTTTCCACTGCACAATCAAACATGAAATTTGAACAAGATATGAGATTAAGAAACAAATTACAAAACTACTGGAGAAAGATAAACTAGGGCAGATAACAATATACTCATGCGGAATAATACGGAAACAACGCTTCAGATACCATTTTCCTCACAAGTCTATCTATCTTTTTCTGTCTTTTGACCTTTCATATTCCCATCAAACTCAAATGCCTATCATATTTCTTGTAATGAAATGCCTACATTTAATTTTGTTATCCTAGCTATATGGTATTGGTAAAGTATTACCAAGGGGCCAGTTATCATGATAAATCAAAATATTTAAGGTAATTGTTTAGATCAGATAGAACAAAGTTCGCCTCAATGTATGGTAATCATCATCATCAACTAAATGTATGTGTGTGCACATGCATAAATACCCAATACACAACTCAATCAAACAAAAGAAAATATAATTATACTTTGATTTGTGGATCTTCACACCACACTGTCTTCTTATGCTTTACCTTTCAAAACATCATTCAACATACTTCATTTTTTGTCCTGTTGCAATAGTTTCATGTTAGGACCCATCAAATAAATCTATGTTTGTTTATGAAAATAACAAAACCAATCTAAATAAATACAATTCTATTACAATGTAAATTACAATACTATTCAACTATTCAAGTAAATTAATTGTTAAGAATATATCACTTAATAAAACATGGATAACCAAAAATACTATGTATATAAGGCCATCGATCTAATCAAAACGCCATTTCTTGCCTCTTAACTATGGAAATGTTTCTCAACGCTATCTGTAACAAGTTCCAATGGAGGAGTCAAATAGCAATAGTGAAAATTATACACTAAAATTATAGAAATAGATGTTTTTTAATGTATTCTTCCTTACCATTCATTGAGCTCCTCTCTGTTTCGAGAATAATTTAATATTCTCTACTAAACAGGACCAAACACATGAAGGTGGAAGCTCTTATGCCCCCCCCCCCTCACATCACTCTCAAATCCCCAAACCCAATGCATATACTTGCAAATAACAATTTATTTCACTATTTCACAATCTAAATAATAATGCATCTACAATGCAAATAACAATGCATCTACTGCAAATTATTTCACTCAATAGTTGAAAGATGCTTTCATTAAATCATTCATTAAATCATTCATTAAACCATTCAATCATTCAATAGTTGAAAAAACCATTCATTAAACCATTCATTAACTCATTCATTAACTCATTCATTAAAACATTAATTTAGTCAATGGCAGAAAAAAAAATCAGCAAACCATTCTGTAAAGCATTCATTCAAACATTCATTCATGAAAAAGAGGAAAAAACCATTAAATGTTTTTTTTTATAAATAAGAATTACTCAAAATTTGTTTAGTCACTTCCTTTTACTTTTCTTCTCTTTAAATATTTAGTTAAAGTCACATCTTCGGGAATCTGATCATCGGTATCCCTACTAGTCTGCTCGCAAGGTTGAACTTCAAGCAAGGGGCGATGAATTTATGTAATAATGTCAAAATATTTCATTAATATATTTATATTTTGATAAATACGAGTAATTCATTTAAAAGACATTACGAATGTGTGTTTTACCTGCCATGGGTACATCAACATGTTCAACATTATCTCGTACAAGCCCAACCTGTTCTGTGTTATGATCTGCATCTACATGCTCTGCAGTTGACTTGTGTAGAATTAGAATCAATGTTCATCATTTGCAATGGTCTATAAAAAAAAGTAGCACATTCATAAATTCATTACTAGGATGAGAAGCATGATCTTTGTTTGGTTGGTCATGTACTACATCCTCGACATGAACAGGATCATTACTTTCCTGCACAAAAATGAATAAATAATTTATGTTAATTTATTTATAAGGAACAAATTGCATGAGCATTAATAAATTTTCATTAAACTATACAGTTTTCACATACTTGGGAACCAGATGGATCAATAGAAGATCGTGCAGTATTCCCAGACAAGCTTCTCCGGTGTTCAACAACGGCGTCAAAGCCCTGTTTGAAGCCAAGCTTCATGTAATCCGCACTGGGCAATTCTTTGAACCGGTCGGCCTTCATATTTGCATGATGTCATTAATTTTAAAGCCTTTTGTTAGAACAAAACAAAAATAATAATTTGTATGATATTTGGATGCGGATTCAGGTTTTGCGATACTTACATATTGGGCCGCCAAGTTGGAGTAACCACCAGGCCCAAGCTTGTGTTGGCCAATTTTTTCAATTCTTGCCTTTGTGGCCTTAGATGTCTCCAAGAGCCTAATTAAGTTTTTAAATACATTAGTCGATGTACCAAAATTGATATAAAAAATAGTAATAATAAGGTTTACCAATACATTTTGGAATGTATTGCATACCTCCCTATTCCACCTGGTGGTATCTTTCCTGATTTTCTAAGGCCCTTCTCTTTTCCATCTTCTACCAGGGATTTCCACTCCATAGATGGAATCATTGGAGGGCACTCATACCTAGGGTTATTTTCTAGGTGAACCCTATACTGGTCTTAGACAATCTTCAGATGTTTTCTAGGCTTTTGTAGGACCTTCGAAGTATCGAAGGTATCTTTTCCGAACAGACTAACCAAGCGATTAGTCAGATCATCCTTTAAAGCTTTTGGCTGCTTGTTCCACATTGTGTGGATGGTGGGCCCGAAGATCTCCAAGGCCAAATCATTCATATGTTTATAAAATATATCATTTCTTACAAAACATTAATGCCATCATTAGTCAACATTAGAAAATATTATCGGTATATTAGACACAAATAATAAAAACTAAATTGAACAATCTATAATGACCTAGAATCCTCTCTATCTTTATTGGAACCAGTTCTTCATTCACCAAAAATGTACACACTATTGATCTAGTGCTATTCACACGAGAAGATCCAGGAAATGCTTCCACATCTCTATCTAACCCTGCATCCACCCCTTCTTCTACAACATCTGTTGTGGGTGGGACAACATCGGCTGCACCCTCCGCTGCCCTCGGGGGTGTCGCAGAGTGTTTTGCCGATTGTTCAGTGGACAATATGGGAGCAGTATGTGGTGTGCATGGAGTGGTTTGGTCACTGGGACCAACATTGCCTTGAACACCATTGATAATATCCATAGCGCGCTATAATTTCAATAGCATATAAAATCAAATATTATAAAGTTTTTATAAATGAATTTGCATTTTTATTTGATAACTTACGTCCACTTGTTTGCGTTGCTGTAACAACAATTGAATCCTTTGTTTGAGCCCTTCTGTCAGTGGAACTGCTAATGTCAGACGAATCAGTTCCTCATTTTGTTTTTTCCTTGTCCTTTGTAGCACCCTCAATGGGTCTGCAGACTCTCTAATTTCACTATCTCTCATCAACCAAGAGACCTCATTCTATAAAGAGTTTTGAGACGTTGTTTCATAAACGGAATCCCCTATCTGCAATTGAAATATATAAAAATTTGCTTAGTATTTGAAGCAATAGCGTGCAAAAATAATTATATTAGGGATTGCATTTAGGATTACCTGAGTCCTAGATGAGGGTGTGGTCTGATCAACAGATGGGGATTTACCTCTATCATCCACCTGCAAAAAAAGTAGAGAACATTATCACAATGAACGCAATATGTAAAAGCTAAAAAATACAGAAAAAAAATAAACACTATGCTACATGTTTTATATGTGTACATTTTTGAAGTATTTAGAATGTGGAATTACATTTAGGTTTATTGGTTTCCTCTAGGCTCCAGTCGTCTGATCAACAGCTGGGGACTTTCCCCAGTCAATCTGCAAAAAAGGTAGAAAACATTACCATCATGAACGCAACCATAAAAACGAAAGAATACATAACAAAATAAACATAATGTGTCATGATATACATGTTTATGATTTTAAAGTATTTGAAATGGAGAATTACATTCATGTTTGGATGTTTCCCTGATGCTATAGTCGGTTGATCAATAGCCGGTTAGTTTCCCTGATCAACACTCTGCATGGAAAATAGATAATATTATACAAATGAACCTAATATACTAATGAAAATACATAACAACGTATATGTATGTCCATCCTAAATTTAATATTACATTGGCAATATCGATGTATACCTGCTGCCTTGACTCGGGTCGACAAACATCTACGAAGATGGAGGTGTCCCTGAGAGAACCTTGCATCAAAAACATACTAAAAGTTACATAAGGAAACATGAAAAGTAGATAATTTCAATTATATGCTAACGAAAAGTCCTATAGATGTTAAAATAATTAATAAAAGGGTGGTTAAATTGTTTGTTGTACCACAACCATACTAACATTGTTTGTATCTACGCGATTCAAATTGTAATCAATAAGCAGTTCTTCGCCAGCAGCTATTGATTTAATTGCACATACAAAGACGCCGTTTTCTTCACATGACTTGAATATGCAGTTGGGTTGCTTTAGTGTAGACACTGGTTGTGTACTATTTATAAACCCCACAATATTACCAGTTGTTTTTGGCCTTCCGTCCATGTACATCGTTGCTCCTTTATTTTGAGCTTTGTCTTTCAGTTGTATATAATTCATTGACAACCCATATCTACGCATACTTCGTGTATATTGTACCAGGCGCATCCAATCACTGCAGTTGTAACAGGGTCCAACATACTCCATCAATTCTGTACATCTACCGTATCCAACCTTTATGCCATCCATGCAAAACTACCCCAATCCATGCAATGACGACGGTGCAATTCTATATATCCTCTCATTCACACAAAAATCAGTGTTTACTTTAGGAATATCACTAGGCACCCATTGTTTCACTAGGTGTTGGTACCTTAAGGGCACGTCGATGTCTCCCACTGTCTCATCATCATAGGAACATGGCCCCCCTCCTTGGAGAAAAAAATTTACGTGTTTGTCGAATTTTCTTTTGATATTCTGACATCTAGTTGATCTAGCCCGTGTAGACCTACTAGATGTCTCACTTTTCTCTAGCCTTCCCAAACTCGCTTCCCTGGAGGAAGACAGGTCTGAAAAATACTTGTTTGGTTCTACCTGCACCATGGCCGAACAAAAATTTGGCATAAGCATAGAAAAATACCAACAAAAAAACTTGGAAAGACTTATAAGCAAAAAAACTTGGAAATACTTGCAAGCAAAAAACTTGTTAAAGAAAAATCTTGTCAAGAATGAGTTTGGTTAATAGGTGTGTGCATTTGGTAGCCTTAAAAATTCTAATGTATGCCCCTCTTTTAGTTACATACAAGTCTCCATTCTCACTTATTGCTTGCATTTCCTTTTCCTAACATGAATTGGGTAGGCTTCGTAAGCTTCATATGTATGTTTGTGGCCATTGTACTTTGGCCTTTCAACGTTGTCAAGGTTGAGACGATATGTTATGCATATGAATCAAATATAACACTACAATTTATGCCAATATATGTCTATACAAAACCTGAAGGTTCTTTTTTAATGGAATATCTCCTTCAAAGAACATATCTTCGCATTCATCTACATTTACTTTGGATAGAAGTGATACGAAGTTGGTATGTTAGTCACTTCCATCAAAAATCATCTTTGACATGAGTTCCTTTTTCAAGGAATCTTGATTAATCTCCTCTTCAAAACTTCTAGCTGGTCACTTTTCCACTCTACATTGGCCCGATTATTCATTTTCCTGGCTACTCCTATCTCCTTACTCTACACTCGTTGTTGTTGTAACCCTTACTTTTGATGGTTGTAAGTGGTTTTTAGTTTTCCCATGAATGATGTTGTGATGTTGTAGATGATTATCCATTTTACCTAATATGTTTTATGATCGTTTCCATGTTTTCTAGGGTGCACATACTTGTTGTTTATGGCTTCTTTTGCTTGAAAGTTGAAGGGCCTAAAAGTGCACAGATCTCATCTAGGACCCTTTAAGAGTCATAATAACAACTATTGTTATAGGATTTTATTCTCCAAATGAAACACCAAAACCATACTTATTGGTTAATATTTGTGTGGGGATGTTTTTCTGATCTCTCCCATAATTTATGATACTAATGGGATTGTGACTATCAAGTCAATGCCTTATTTGCATAGTGGCATTCCTACAACATTACACTGGAAATTCTAAAAAATTCTAATGTATGCCCTAAGAATTCTTATGTATGCCCCTCTTTTAGTTACATACAATTATCCATTCTCACTTATTTCTTGCATTTCCTTTTCCTAACATTGCCTTTTCCTTTTACTGGCATACCCCCTTTTCAACAATAATAGTTGCAGATTTAATCAAGTTCGTTTCTACCGAGGTGGCTGAGTCAACCGAGTTGACTCGGCCTTTGAAACGATTGGAGTGACAAGTTTGGTACCGAACCAAGCAAATCAGGGTATGACTGAATGGATCGGTAAGAAAATGGTCAATTCATCCCAATCCGTACTAAATTGACCAAGTGAATGTGGGAATGCACAGGTCACACACATGACACTTAAATTCAAAAAAAAAAAAACCTAGAAATATAAACATCGAGACTCTAAACCTACTTCATTGTCGAGTCAATTAGCTTTGTAGGATTCCTATACATCATAACACTATTTGGAGTAAAACACAACTTGCTTTTTAGGCCCTAGATTCCACCCATGTGCACAATAGTCAATCTATAAAGCAACCCCCAAATACAAAAACGTTCTTCACAAAATAGGGCATGAACCATGTGAACAACCTTCCAAGTGGACCCACTTGAATGAGTAACCTCCAAGAATGCAATATCTCTCATGAAATGGTGTATAAAAGAGTGTAAGTATGCTTCAAATGATGACTTTCTCCTTTGGTAGGGATGAACACTACCCTTATGCATGTGTCTCCAAGGGTGAATGTTCCTCAAATAATGAGAGAAGGCCTTCCTCTAACAATAAACCAGTACACCAAGGTGAATTGGCCCTATTTAGGGCTTCTAGAACAAACTTGGTATTTTCAATGTCACACTAGGAGCAATGTTGGACAGTCCTATGGGCATAAACAACTGTAGAATCAAGTATGAGCATCAAAGGGACAAATTTGAGCACTTTGGGAGCATTCTGAAGGTCAGAACAAACCGTAAAGCATCTCAAATTAGCTATAATTAGACCAACTTTCAGATCTGGGCACATTGCAGCAATAAAAGATGATGATCAATGGCAATAGGAGGCGCTCTTTGCAATTTTGGCTGTGAAAATGAGAAATCTGTGGGTGAAAGCAACCCTAACATCTCATTTATATGCCTTATAGTAGCATCCACATGAATTCTGGGCACAAACAAACCTGTTTGGCAGTAAAAAGGGTATGAAGCAACCCTATTTCACCATCTTGGGCACCCTTGTGCACTTATCCATCACCAAACATGCGTACCTCTAAATCTGGGCCAAATTGGAGGGTTAAAAGGTAGTTCTGGGCATGAATATCCCTATGAAAAGTGACAAACAACGGAAAAACAAACTTTGAGAAATGTTTGGTTGAATTTGAGGGTTGAAATGACATTAACAAACAATTCTGGGCACACATATGGACATAAAGAGCAGGCTTGGGCACTTCAACAGCCTCAAACCTTCATTTTGGGAATAAATAAGGGCTGTTCCAACCTCCTAAACAACAATTTATAGCAGTATCATGAATTCTGGGTGCTTCTTCTCCACAAAAGGGGGGTAAACAAACCTAAATAAAACCAAGACCATTTAATTCCAGACCCTAAAAACCAAGTTGGATTGTGCTTTAGGTGATTCTCAACAGTCTCTTGAAGGAGATCAATAGCAAATAACAGTCTTTGGTGGCTTTCCTTGCAACCATAGGTCACAAAACAACCCTAAAAATCTCTGGACCTGTGCACAAGAGAAGTAACAACCCCAGTTGGCCCTAAAATACCAAGTTTGTTCTGCATTAAGGGCCCCTGTCAGTGTAATGATTCTTCCCAATGTTTGATAGTTTCCCTGTGATTGCCATTACATGATTGCCATCTATAAACCACTATTGTGGTTTCATTATTGCTCCCATTCAATAACAAAAAAGTAGACATGACTTCTCTCCCTACATTAAGTCCACGTGCACATAATGACTAGCTTTGGTACTTCCTAACTTTTTAGTATTCCTTTTGACAACAAAAGTGAAGATGTAGGTATATATTCAAGTGAAACGTCCGCTCTTCACCACCATGGATTATATATATATATGCACTACAGAGTATCACTGAAGAGGTTAAAACATCCACTATACATGATCACCAATAACTAACATCATTCAAGTGAAGGATGTATGTAGAATGCTGCAGACATTATATCTCTACTCATTCAATTTATTACAAAGTGTTGTAGCTTGCTTAGTGCTCCTATCTGTTTATCATTTACGTTCAACTTCACTGTGAAATCAACAAGTCCAGGCAAATATTCTAGTACAATGCCTTTACAGTAATGGACAAATAATGATGTTGAGTTCTTGGAGATCCTGTAGAGTGGATGTTTTAACCTCTGTGCTACTCTGTAGTGCATAAGCCAGCACTTCAGAGGCATATTTCGCAGTGGTAACCTACAACAATCACACACACACACACACACACACACACACACACACACACATATCTAATCCATGGTGGTGAAGAGTGGACATTTCTAGATCTGCTACTTGGCACGTTCAAGAATGAAAATAATGTTTTAAATACATTTATATCAGTCTGTAATATTTGTTGATGCTAAATCTAACCAATTGTCTAAACCACAAAGTGGTGGCGAAGAGCGGACATTTCCAGATCTGCTACTTGGCACGTTTAGGAATGAAAAGAATGTTTTAAATACATTTATATCAGTCTGTGATATTTGTTGATTCTAAATCTAACCAATTGTCTAAACCACAAAGGTCATCTTATCGTGTTAATTGTAAGAGGGACCAAAAAAATCAGACATGGTGAAAATTGACATAAAATGTTCAAATAAAAAATAGAGGACATCAAAATACCTAGCACTTGCTTCAAGACCCAAAGCATAAACCATAATATTCAAGATTGTCCATTAATGGCAAAGTATTACCTAACCCAATTTCCAGTCAACTAAGCAGCTCATGGTGGAATCATGATATTGCAGCAGTGTGCATACATCCTTCACTTGAATAATGTTAGGATTTCCAAGAACTAACATCATTCGAGTGAAGGATGTATGCAGACTGCTCCAAACATCATCTTATTCTGTCAATTGTAAGAGGGACAAAAAAAAAATCAGACACGGTGAAAGTTGGCATAAAATCATCAAATAAAAAATGGAGGACATGAAAAAACCTAGTACTTGATTCAAGACCCAAACATCATTCAAGTGAAATGTCCGCTCTTCACCACCATGGATTATATATATGTATATATGTATATATGTATGTATGTATATATATATATATATATATATATATATACACACATATATATACATACATATATATATATACATACATACATAGACATACATACATACATACACACACACACACACACACACACACATATATATGCATGTATGTATATATATACATATATATACATATATATACATACACAAACACACACTATATATATGTGTGTGTGTGTGTGTGTATGTATATATATGTATATATATGTATACATATATATCTATACATATATATGTATGTATATATATGTATGTATATATACATACATATACATACATATATATACATTTATATGTATATATATGTATATATATGCACTACAGAGTAGCATTGAAGAGGTGAAAACATCCACTATACATGATCTCCAAGAACTAACATCATTCAAGTGAAGGATGTATGCAGAGTGCTGTAGACATTATATCTCTACTCATTTGATTTACTACAAAGTGTTGTAGCTTGCTTAGTGCTCCTTAGGATGCCAATCTCCTTAGCTTGCTTGGATGTTTTAACCTCTTCAGTGCTACTCTGTAGTGCATAAGCCAACACTTTAGAGGCATATTTCCCAGTGGTAACCTACAACAATCACACACACACACACACACACACACACACACACATATATATATATATATATATATAATCCATGGTGGTGAAGAGAAGAGCAGACATTTCCAGATCTGCTACTTGGCACATTCAGGAATGAAAAGAATGTTTTAAATACATTTATATTAGTCTGTAATATTTGTTGATTTATTCCTTTTAGCTTGTCTTGATGATGCTTGTTTTCCCATATTAATTTTCAACCCTAAGGCAACGCTAACTTGTTTTCCCATACTAGTTTTCAACCCTAAGGCAATCCCATAGTAGAAAGAACCAAAAAAGACTATTCGCACAAATCAAAAGGAAACATCAAATATCACTCACACTAGGGAATAATTCTAAAGCTAACCAACTGTCTACACCACAAAGGTCATCTAAAGACATTATATCTCTACTCATTCTATTTACTACAAAGTGTTGTAGCTTGCTTAGTGCTCCTTAGGATGCTAATTTTCAACCTTAGGATGCCAATCTCCCCTATTTTTGCACCCATAACCTCACAAAAACTCTGTGAAAACAAAGAGTTTGGAATTTGTAGATTACTAGAAATGCGAAAAAATTGGAGTTACCAATAAGAGTGATGAAATATCAATTGATATTAGTGATCAAGTAACTTTTTTTTTCCAGGGGAAAATATCAGTTCCTTGTTATTTCATTGAAATCAAAGGTAACTTAGTTACAACTTCAGCTATTGCTGAGCACATGGAATAGATACAACTATATTCATCATCAACAGACAGATGACAATTGATCAGCTTCACAGGAATACTGGACAAACCTTCAAAGGTAACACCTATAATATAGGAATCTTGACTACATCCACATCACTAACCTGCAACAGATAGGGAATTCAAGTCTAATACTGAAGTAGCTAATCCAAAGAAGCAATAAACAAGAGAGATCAGTAATATGATGGGATCATCCACCTCAATCATCCAAAGGATGTCAATAGAAACAACACATAAAAGACTCAAGTGCTAAGGGCTAGAAAAGTTGGAAAGTGCCCTGATCAGTACATTCATCATCAGTGAATTCGGTAAACTGAAAATGGCCTAAGGCCAAGGTTAATGCTTCTTTGGATAAGCTATCAACCTTAGTATTGTGTTCTATGAATATGTGAACTGCTGTTAGCTGGATGAAGTAAGGTTAACAGGATAGAGCTGAAGTTGTTCCCTGATAGTGATCAAGTAACTAGCAAGTATTGGATGCATACACTATCAAATATGTGGTATAAACCTCAATACATCCCTAAACTAAGATCTATGGGTATATTTTTATTATTATTATTTCCCATTGATAGTTATTTCCATTCATTTATCAAATTACGTGTGAATTATGGTGTGTTTTATTTCATGAAATGATATTTATAGAGTAGGGATTCTTTACTATTTATAGGCTATTGAAGCAATTCAAAGGTGAAACTATTTTTTATCATCACCATTAATGACTCGTTTTTAGGCATTATATAGGTTCTCCTTGTTAGGTACCACATGTACCTTCTCTTATCCCCTATCTTTTGAAGGGTTGAAGGTATTACAGAAGGTACTGGATCACCGAATGGAAAAATATAGTATCCCAAACTGATATTCTATTGTTTTGATGGTATGTTTGTAGGTTCGGTGCTTTAGTTATGCTAGATAGACAAAATAAAAGTTGCATGCAAAACAATGTCATGCCAAAAGGCCCTATAATATAGTTGTTTTGGAGAATAAATAGGAAGAAGACTGTCATTGAGAGAAGGTACACATACCAATAATAATAATGTTGATAGTACATCGAGATAGGTGAAGCATGCAAGCAATGCTTGTAGCGGAAGATGTAGGTACAATTATCAAAATAGTTTATCTAGTCAAACTTATTACCTTTATTTTTTGCGTTGACTTAGCCACTTTCAATTCACTAACTCTAAAATAGATAATAAGTGTTGGCTAATAATGGGGACGATTCATGGTATTATGTTTCATGGGGTTGCAACATCGCAAACTTGTGAGGCATAATACCACGAATCGTCACCATTGCTTGACTGAACACTTGTTATCTTTTGTGAGATATAGTTCATGTGGACAGTTTTGTTTGATGATGATATTAACATGTATGTAGAAAAAAATTTAATATTTTGAAAAAATAGTTATTGTAAGTGGATTACTTCATTCAATCACTTCATGAAAATATATTGTATAGTCCAAGCTCTCATGGTGTTTAGAGCTTGGGAATTACTGGGTTAGGTTCGAGTTGATTTCTAATATAAGGTTTCTATAATAAAACACCTTAAAGAAGAAATCCATAACATTTGGCAGAATTCTGGCAAACCCCAGTTGTTGCTACAATTTGGAAAATACTGGGTTAGGTTCCAGTTTCTTTCTAAGATTGACAAAAAAAAGTTGCATGCAAAACAATGTCGCGCCAAAAGGACCTATAATATAGTTGTTTTGGAGAAAAAATAGGAAGAAGATTGTCAGTGAGAGAAGGTACACATACCAATAATAATAATGTTGATATTACGTTGAGATAGGTGAGGCATGCAAGCAATGCATATAGCGGAAGATGTAGGTACAATTATCAAAATAGTTTATTTAGTCAAACTTATTACCTTTATTTTTTGCGTTGACTTAGCCACTTTCAATTCATTAACTCTAAAATAGCTAATAAGTGTTGGCTAATAATGGTGACGACTCATGGTATTATGTTTCATTAGGATGCACCATCGCAAACTTGTGACGCATAATACCATGAATCATCACCGTTGCTTGGTTGAACACTTGTTATCTTTTGTGAGATATAGTTCATGTGTATAGAGTTCTTGAACTCTATCCTCATGGACAGTTTTGTTTGATGATGATATTGACAGGTATGTAGAAGCAGGCAATATAGACAAAGACCCTTTGGGTTGTTGGTTATGAAAGAACCCATTCTCCTATTATATTACCTCATCCAAAGAATATGAATTAGATGGTCCATATTGTTGAGATTCTGATGAGGAATATTTTGTAGGCAAACCCTTGTTTGATGATGAGATGGAAAATGCATGCATTTATCCATTTCATGAAGAGTTGGATGTTATATTTGAAATCAATAATCATAGTTTTTGGGGCCCCATATATGATTCATATAGTGAAGCATATAATGAGGAACCTAAATATTTGGAACCTATAGAGCAACCAAGCATCCACTCTACAAGATCTCCAAGAAATAACATCATTATATCTCTACTCATTCGATTTCCTACAAAGTGTTGTAGCTTGCTTAGTACTCCTCTCTGTTTGTCATTTAGGTTCAACTTAACAGTGAAATCAACAAGCCCAGACAAATCTTCTAGTACATCTCCTTTATAGTAATGGAAAAATAATGATGTTAGTTGTATGGATATCCTGTAGAGTGGATGTAAATGTTGGCTCAAACTCATACACGATTTTGCATTAGTGTCCAAAAAAGGTGGTCTATTATAGTCCAAGCATTAGCATATTCAATTCTTGGAGAGGGGAAGGTCTAACCCAAAGCATCACATGAGACTAAATTCTATATGACTCTAATGCAACATGGACATCATGACCAACGTTTGATCCACCATATAGGGTTCCTTTTTTTACTTATGCAATTCCCCATTCATTCAAGTGCAACTCATTCCAATACCACCATGAAAAAATGATCCCTTATAATTATTAGTACCTTCTACTACAGAATGTGACACAACTATACTAAATAAGAATTCATTTATTAACATAGTTGTGGAATAAAAAAACAACACATCGTTTGCATATAAAAGGAACAAACCAAATATTTGGAATGGGGGTCTCATTCCATTAATATTCATCATAATCCAATATATCCTAAGAACATAAATATAACAAGTCTAGTATAGATCATATTACAAGAATGACTATCCACTATTATCCTAAAATCCTTACAATTAAAGCAACTGCAACACCCTTCTACTGTTTAACCATATTATACTAGCTATCAACTATAACAACATCATTAATAACAATACCAACAACCCTTTTCCAGGCCTAAACCTTTACAAAATATATCCTCTCTTAAGGGTGGGGAGTTCCAATTAAAACCCTATATATCCAATGTCTTTCTTCACCATTTGGCTTGATGGACTGCCTGTTATCTCCTCTCCTTCTCTAACCAAATGTCTTCCATCTCTCACCACCTCATCGAAAAAAATGTTATTTTAAAAATTAAAAATCAAGGACCTAATAAGACCAAACAAAACTTGTTGGCTTTCCCTCATGTTGGTAATCCATGTGTTTCCCCTGTCCAGTGGGCAACCCCCCTTTTTTTATATGCTATCCATTCGATTTGATGCATAGCTCGGATACATATAGACATGGATGTTCTAAATGACATGAAGAAAAATCCAATCATCCATAAACCGAGTTAGATGAATTTTGGAAACCGAGTCGCTAATCGAGTTCATTCCAACATTGAAAAACCATTTATAATCATATAGGGGTGGGGGATTCATCTCATTGAATTCAGATGTCTAAGTGTTGTAACAAAATCTTGGCGCGTAATAAAGAGTGGGAACTATTTCTGAAGGTAAACCACTGCTCTATTCGGGTTGAGTATTCACATAGAACTGCTCCTTACTCCCTTGCAGCTCCGATGATGGGTGGGCTATTGTGAGCCAAGAGATAATGTTGCCCCTAAATCTCATCTATCCTAATGTAATGTGGCAATCTAGGGCATCTAAAATTTCAATTTGGAATTGATGTGGTTGTAGATGTTTTCCCACAAATACATAGCAAACATCACAACATGCCCCAAAAAACTAAAACCCTGAACCAGTTGCATGCCCATCCAATCTAAAACCTTGTATTGGTTGCATGCCCAAAAACGCTTGTCACAGCATGCCCAAAAAATTGAGTGATGCTTACCCATTGAGCCATGAGCTCCAAATCGAAACCGTGATCTCCAAATGTGAACCGTGAGCTCCAAATGTGAACCATGAGCTCCAAATCGAAACCATGAGCTCCAATTCTCAACTGTGAGCTCCAATTCTGAACCCTGAGCTCCACCGGAGCTACTCCAAAATTCACAAAAATGTCCAAATTGCATAGAACTGTCCAAAATGAGTCGCGCCAATGTTGAAATAGACTATTTATTTTTTATTATATATTATTTTATATTATATGCATTTTATTTTTATTATATAATATTTTATATTATATGTATTGCCATAATAGTATTTTTTATTAGGTATAGTATTTTTAACTTAGCTATATGTATTTTTAACTTAGGAATAGTATTTTTTATTATAATATGATGATGATGATGGCGATCTCACCTAATCCCTACAACGAAACCCCTAAAGATGAAGATGATGATGGCGATCTCAGCTAATCCCTACAATCTCACCTAATCATCATCATCATCATCTTCATCATCATGATCATGATCATGATCATCGTCATCATCATCATCATCATTGTCGTCGTCGTCTTCAACATCGTGGTCTTCATTATCATGACCCTCATCATCATCATCATAATCATCGTCGTCATCTTCGTCTTAAGATGAACGAAATTGTTTGATATAGCCAATAAAATGAAAGGAATTTTTTGTATCCTTGAAATACTTCTTATATCTAATAGATTCCTTGACTTCTAGAACTATGGGTCCCAAATATATTTTCAATAGAGAGATGCAAACCTAAGAGGAAGAAAAACATCCTAACTTGAATAAAGAACCTTCAATTAATGAGGGAAGAACCATCTACATAACGACACATCCCTATCTTGGATAAATGAAAATATAGCTTTGAAGGATGATTGAAAACTTGAGCATGTGAGTCGAGCTAGTGACAACTAGGGTAGAACCTAGCTACACAAAAAGTTCGAGTTCAATGCTTTCCATTATAATATTATAAAATCATATCTTAAAAACTATTATAATTATTATAAGTTATCATATTACTCTATTATTATTATCTTCTCTTGCAACAAAAATATTACTATTTTTTATGGTTTGTGAAAACACATAAAGTTGGGGATATTTAAAAATATCAACCAAATAAAGTGAAACAATTACCTCCCTCCCATCCCTTAGCTTTGATGATCATGAAGATGACGATGATAAAGATGATGATGATGATCATGAAGATGATGAAGACGACAACGATGATCATGAAGATGACGACGACGACGACGAC